>DWPH01000067.1:0-12979 GCA_018251535.1 Autochton itylus | reverse complement strand
TGCAAATTGCGTTGCCTGTGGGATATGAATTACAAATTCGTCCTCGTTCAGGACTTGCGTTAAAACACGGTATTATGATTCCGAATTCTCCTGGAACCATTGATGAAGATTATCGTGGCGAAATTAAAGTTATTCTTATCAATACAGATAAAGAAACTTTTGCCATTGAACGTGGAATGCGTATTGCCCAAGCTGTATTAACGCCTGTTGTGCGTGGTGTGTGGCAGGAAACCGACAGTTTGGATGATACCGAACGATCGAGTGGTGGTTTTGGCAGTACAGGCCATTAAATTTTAATAAAAAATTCATTAAAATGAGATACTTAGTACCTTATTTTAATGCTATATTCTTCACTACCACATTAACAATTATATAAGGATAAAGGCGGGTTCAATGGCAAAAGACAATATCCCCGCCAGCGTTGCTGCTCGGGCAAAACCGAATTTTTTTGATGTTATTACAATCCTGTGTGTTATCGCACTTGGGGTTGCCATTGCATCGGCAACGCGGCATGTACTACAACCTTTAAATATGCCTAGTGCTCAGGCAATTAACCTGGATCCATCATATCTTCCTGGATATGCAATGCGAACAACATTACGAATGTTTGCAGCCCTTTTTGCTTCTTTGGTTTTTACGTTTACCTATGCTGTAGTAGCAGCAAAAAGCCGAAGAGCCGAAATGGTTTTGGTTCCTATCTTAGATATTTTACAGTCAGTTCCTATTCTAGGGTTCTTAACTTTTACGGTCGTATTTTTCATGGGATTATTCCCAGGGCAAATTATTGGTGTTGAGCTGGCTGCTATTTTTACGATTTTTACAAGTCAAGCCTGGAATATGGCATTCAGCATGTATCAATCTTTAAAAACTATTCCAGAGGACATGAGCGAAGCAGCAAAATGCTTTGGTTTAACCTCTTGGCAACGCTTTTGGAAACTTGAGGTTCCTGCGGCTATGCCTGGATTAATCTGGAATATGATGATGTCAATGTCTGGTGGTTGGTTTATGATTGTCTATTCAGAAACCATTTCTGTAGGCAACACTGAAATCACCCTTCCTGGTATTGGTTCTTATGTGGGAACGGCAATTGTTCACAAAGATTTAGCCGCTATTTTCTATGCTATTGGGGCAATGCTATTTGTTATCTTGGCTTATGATCAATTATTATTCCGTCCTCTTGTAGCGTGGTCTACTAAGTTTCGCTTTGAAACAACAAATAGCGATACAGATACAACTCCTTGGTTATTACGCCTTATGCATCGTACCAGCTTTATTCGTTGGATTTCGGATTATATTGAGGGATTTGCACATAGGATCGCAATTTTACCGATTGGTAAACGCCCATTTAGACAATCATATTTATCTAAAAATATCGTTTCTTCAAAAACGATCGATATTATTTATATAACGATCTTGTGTTTGCTAGGAATAGCAGCTGCTTATTTTATTTACCAATCCGTCTATGGGCATATCTCGTTTGAAGAAGTGTTGCATGTTATTGGTCTTGGATTTATTACCTTAATTCGCGTAGTGGTTATGATCATTATTGCTACGATTATTTGGGTGCCAGCAGGTATTTGGCTTGGATTACGCCCTCAATGGGCTAAGAGAACCCAAGTTGCAGCACAATTCATGGCGGCCTTTCCTGCCAATTTATTCTTTCCTTTTTTTGTTGTAGGTATTGTACATTTTGGTCTGAATAAAGAAATCTGGCTTACCCCTTTGATGATATTGGGAACCCAATGGTATATTTTATTTAATGTTGTTGGTGGAGCTTCTACATTTCCAGGAGACCTTAGAGAGGCATCGAAAAGTTTCCATATTAAAGGATGGCTTTGGTGGTCCAAAGTCATGCTGCCCGCCATTTTCCCTTATTATATTACCGGGGCATTGACAGCCTGCGGTGGAGCATGGAATGCATCCATCGCAGCCGAAGTTGCCAGTTGGGGAAATGATACTTTAAAAGCAACTGGGCTTGGGGCTTATATTGCCGAGGCGACCGATGCTGGAGATGTTTTCCAAGTGGGTCTGGGTATGGTTGTTATGTCTGCGTTTGTTATTTTATTTAATCGTTTAGTTTGGCATCCTCTGTATGATTATGCTCGACGTCGCCTATCCTTTTCGTAAGAGGAAGTTAAAGTATGAATACTCAAGAAACCTTGATTGAGGTAAAAAATTGTAAACAATCTTATCCAAAAGAGAACCACTCAGAATTAGTGGTATTGGATGATGTTAACGTGACACTTAAAAGTGGTGAGATTGTTGGCCTATTGGGACGTTCGGGTTCTGGAAAATCAACTTTACTGCGTATTGTTGCTGGATTATTAGCACCTACCAAAGGTGAAGTTCGTTGGAAAGATCAAATCTTATCTGGCCCTGCCGAAGGGATTGCGATGGTCTTTCAATCCTTTGCTCTCTTTCCTTGGCTTACAGTGCAAGATAATGTGCAACTTGGATTAGAGGCTAAAGGTGTTAATAAAAAAGAACGTGAACATTTGGCAGAAGAAGCTATTGATTTGATTGGATTAGGTGGATATGAAAAAGCCTATCCAAAAGAACTGTCTGGGGGTATGCGCCAACGTGTTGGGTTAGCCAGAGCCCTTGTTGTACATCCTGACTTACTTTTGATGGATGAGCCCTTTTCTGCTTTAGACGTATTAACCGCTGAAAATCTACGTACTGACTTAATTGAGTTATGGGTTGAGAAAAAGCTACCTGTGAAGGCAATGCTGATTGTTACCCATAGTATTGAAGAAGCTGTTTTAATGTGTGATCGTTTATTGATTTTTTCTTCAAACCCAGGAAGTGTTGCACATGAAGTAGAAGTTACTTTCCCCCATCCTCGTAACCGTGAAGATTTTGCGTTTCGTCAATTAGTAGATAAAATTTACACATTAATGACGCATCGTGAACCAGCTAAACTAAGCCCTGACAGTTTGGATGTTAAACAAGCAAATAGCAATCAATTTGTCGCAATTCCGCCGATGTCTATGAATTTAATGATCGGGATGGTCGAAGCTTTATTAGCAGAACCATATAAAGGTCGTGCAGATTTACCTAAACTTGCACAAAGCTTACAAATGGAATTGGATGATTTGTTACCTATTGGGGAAACTTTGCAAATGCTGGGTTTTGCAGACATGGCAGAGGGGGATATTATCCTAACAGAGCTAGGGAAAGAACTGGTTCACTCTGAGATCGAAGAACGAAAAGATATCTTCAGACATAGTCTTGTCAAGAATGTAACTTTGATTCGTGCTATTCGCAGTGTATTGGATGAACGTTCTAATCACAGAGCCAGTGCGGAAAGATTTAGAGACGAATTAAAAGATACAATGTCACCAGAATATGCAAGGCAAACGTTATCCACCATTATTGGATGGGCACGTTATGCCGAGATATTCGATTTTGATGAAGAATCAGATCAATTCTTTTTGGATGAAGATGATAAAACCGTTAAACAATAAATCATTATTTTTTTAAATAATCGGTAAATTCTTTACGAACTTTAAGCACCTTGGGGGCGATTACAGCTTGGCAATAAGCTACCTCGGGGTGCAATTCGAAATAATTTTTATGCTCTATTTCAGCAGGATAAAAATGATCTAATTTTTTTATCTCTGTCACAATGGGTTTGTCCCAAATATCAGCTTTTTTAATTTCGTTCTTGATTAAAATTGCAGCTTTTTCTTGCTCTTCATTAGCAGGAAGAATAATGGAGCGGTATCTTGTACCTACATCTGCACCTTGTGCATTCAGTGACGTTGGGTCATGAGTTAAAAAGAAAATACGAAAAATATCCTCAACCATAATCAAACGAGTATCAAATGAAATTTTGACTACTTCTGCATGTCCTGTTTGATCGGTATAAACTTGTTTATAAGTTGGATTTTCAGTATGTCCACCTGCATAGCCAGGCATAATTTCTTTGATCCCTTTGAATTGGCTTAACATTGCTTCGACACACCAAAAACATCCACCACCAATGATAACAGTATCGATATATTCTTCATCTTTGATCATTATAAATTTCCCTAGTTTGAATAATTGATTTCTCATTATTAAAAAAATAGCTGCTGAAAGTTATTTTTCAACAGCTATTTTTATTTATTCTATAATTTCATTTCATTTAAAAATGATTTAACGCTAATTCAACACGTTCTTTATCATGTGTCAGCTGTTGTAAACGTTCGCGACTCTCTTCAATAATTTCAGGCCGCGCCTTTTGTATGAAATTTTGATTAGATAATTTAGTGTTTAACTTTGTAAGTTCGTCAACAATTTTATCTAATTCTTTAGCCAAGCGCGCTTTTTCGACGTCAATATCGATAATACCCGCTAGAGGTAAAATAACCGTTGCTTCGTTTACAATAGTTTGTGCAAAATCTTTCGGTAATTCCCCATGCAGAGACTCAATAGAATCTACTCTTGCCATACGTTTAATAGCATCACCCCAAACATTTGCATATTGCAATGTATTTGCATTGGCATCTTTTAAATAGGCTGAAATAAATTTAGCTGGTGGTACATTCATTTCGGCTCTTAAAGTTCTGATCTCTGTAATAAATCGAACCACCCAACCTATTTCTTCAGAAGATTCTTGTGTTTTTACCGTAGAGAACATTTCTGCAATCGGCCATTCAGAAACCATTAATGTTCCTTTGTTGCCAAAATTAAATTCTGCCCATAACGTTTCTGTTATATATGGAATAACTGGATGTAAAATCTGGAGAAGTGTTTTTAAGACGAGTGCTGCTACAGCTCTTGTTTCTTCGACAATCGTTTGATCTTCATTCTGAAAAGCTGCTTTTGCAAATTCTAGGAACCAGTCACAGAATTTATCCCATGTAAAATGATAACAAACAGAAGCATACTCATCATAACGGAACGATTCCAATGCTGACGTTGCATCTGTAATTGCTTGTGACAGCTCGCCTAAAATCCAACGGTTTAAAGATAGTTTAACATCGTTAACTGAGAAATTAGGATTATATTTGACTTCGTTCATTTCACAGAAACGTGCTGCATTCCAAATTTTAGTAATGAATGAACGATATTCTTCGATACGTTTTTTACCAAGTTTAATATCACGACCTGGCCCTGTTAATGCACAAACCGTAAAGCGCATTGCATCCGCGCCAAATTCATCAATAACCTCCAAAGGATCTATTCCGTTCCCTTTGGTTTTGGACATTTTTTGCCCTTTTTCATCACGCACCAGACCATGAAGATAGACCGTTTCAAAAGGAATATCTTGCATAAAATGCGTACCCATCATCATCATTCTGGCAACCCAGAAGAAAATGATATCAAATCCTGTAATTAATACATTACCTGGGTAATATTTTTTTAATTCAGCAGTTTCATTCGGCCAACCCAACGTCGAGAATGGCCATAATGCAGAAGAAAACCAAGTGTCTAATACATCTTCATCACGACGTAAAATTTCTTCTTTACCATAATGTTTGAACGCTTGTTCTTTGGCTTCATTTTCATCATAAGCAACAAACACATGATTATCTGGGCCATACCATGCTGGGATTTGATGACCCCACCATAATTGACGACTGATACACCATGGTTGAAGATCACGCATCCATGCAAAATAAGTGTTTTCCCATTGTTTAGGAACAAATTTGATTTTACCAGTTTGTACAGCTTCAATTGCGGGTTTAGCCAAGGTTGGAGCATCACAATACCATTGTGTTGTCAAACGAGGTTCAATAACTGCCCCACCTCTTTCTGCATGAGGCACTTGATTGCGATGAGGTTCTGCTTTCTCAAGTAACTCAAGTCGTTCAAGCTCGGCAATAATTTGTTTTCGTGCCTTATCTCTTGGCAAACCATCCAATGAAAGCACAAACTCTGTTTTTTCATTATCTGATAATTCACTCAGATCTATGGCTGCACTCTCATCTAAAATAGTAATAAGTTTCAGATCATGTCTTCGTCCAACCTCGAAATCATTAAAATCATGTGCAGGCGTAATTTTAACAGCACCTGTCCCTTTTTCAGGATCAGAATATTCATCAGCGATAATAGGAATCAAACGACCAGTTAATGGTAATAAGATGTTCTTGCCAACAAGATGTTTATATTTTTCGTTTTCAGGATGTACTGCAACAGCAACGTCGCCCAACATTGTTTCAGGACGAGTGGTGGCAACCGTAATTACAGTATCACTATTTTCAATAGGATAGTGAATATACCAAAGATGTCCATTAACTTCTTTATTTTCAACTTCGAGATCAGAAACCGCAGAGCGAAAAACTGGATCCCAATTGACCAGGCGATTATCTTGATAAATTAAACCTTCACGGTACAAAGTTACAAAAACTTTTTTAACGGCTTCTGACAAGCCTTCATCCATCGTAAAGCGTTCTCTTTTCCAATCCAGAGAAGCACCTAACCTGCGTAATTGTTTTGTAATCTCACCACCAGATTCAGCTTTCCATTCCCAAACATGTTTGATAAATTCATCACGACCAATGGATTTACGATCAATCCCTTTTTCAGTAAGTTTGCGGTCTACAACAAGTTGTGTTGAAATGCCAGCATGATCAGTGCCAGGTTGCCATAATACATCATATCCTTGCATACGCCGCCAACGGATTAAGGTATCTTGCAATGTCATTGTTAATGCATGACCCATATGCAATGTTCCTGTCACATTTGGTGGAGGAATCATAATTGCAAATGGTTTTTTATCTTTTTGTTCAGGGTTAGCTGAGAAAAAACCAGACTCCTCCCAAAGGTGATAAAGATCATTTTCAACAGAGGAAGGATTAAATTTTTTATCTAACATTGGATGATATAATATACTAAATAGAGTGGAAAAATATAATATTAACGACCAGGCTGATCTTGTGCATAGTCATCCGTTCCCCACCATCTATTTTTAACTGCATTGTAATAAGCAGTATAATCGTAATGAGGAACGTTAAGTTTTAAATCTTGTGCTGTTAACCGACCCATAGCAGCAGCAACGTCATAAGATGCAGTAACCATGGTTCCAAGATTTTGAATCAGTGTAGTTTGAGAATTTAACAAAGTTTGTTGTTGTTGCAACATTTCCAAAGTTGTGCTGGTTCCAACCACAGCTTGTTTTTCAACACCAGCCAAAGCAACGATGTTCGAGGCAATCGCTGAACGGTTACTGCTGATTGATGCTTTTGCTGATTGGAATTTTTGCCAGTTGCTAGAGGCAAGTTGCATTGCTGTTCTTCTTTGACTGCTAACTTGCCGATGCGCTGCTTGAACTTGTTGTTTAGCCTGACGAATAGCAGAATACTCAGAACCACTTTGATAAATAGGCATTGTCATTTGTACCATGCCCGTTTTGCCATCCGTCATATAACGACCTACGGATTGATCTTTTGACCTTGAATATTGCAAACTAGCATTAACCTTGGGCATAATTTCAGAAATTGCCAGATTGACAGCTGCTTTTTGTGCTGCTTCGGCAAACAAAGCCGAAATAATATCTGGGTTATTAGATGCAGCAATTGAAATTGCTTCTTGTTCTGTTTTTACGGGTAAGATTAAAGGTTGTGGCGGTTTTAAATTAGGAGGTGGTGCAATCCCTACAACTTGTGCATAAGTAGCTTCAGCTTCTCTAAGGCTTCCATCGGCAGTTTGTCTTTTCGCACGTGCATCAGCCAGTGCAGCCTCTGCCTGAGCTGTATCTGTACGAGTAATCTCACCTAAACTGAAACGTTGCTGTGTAGCCCGCACTTGTTCAGCAAGAATTTTTTCGTTGTTAATGTTAATTTGTAAAAGTTGCTGTGCTTGAATAACACCTACATAAGCTTTGACAACTTTTTGAAAGACTTGTTGTTCTGTTGATAGCAATTTGGCACGTTCTGCCATAACTTGACTGGTCGCTTGATGTGTTTTTGCGGTTGTTTTACCACCTTGGTAAATAGGCTGAGTAATTGTAACTTGGGCTTGATATCCTAATTGTCCATTTGAACTTTGTGTAGTTTCCGTAGATGCTTTCTTCCCAGTTACAGGGTCAGTATAATCCGATACAGATAGTGAATCACCTTTGTTGATAGATCCGGCTAATGTTGTCTGAATTGTTGGTCGCCAACCAGCATTTGCTTGGGAAACGCCTTCATCTGCTGCTCTTAAATTTGCGCGTTCTTGTTGCAGCTCTGGGTTCGTCAAATAAGCAGTAGATAATGCTTCTTCTAAGGTATGAGGAACAAAACTAGGAGATCCAGTTCCATCGTAATTTTGAGCCCAAGCTGTAGAGCTTACTAAAAAAGTAAATAAACTTACACCAAAATACCGACACTTTATCATCACAGCAACCTTCTACCAAATACTTCTAATGTTAGCTTTGTAATTCTTGCAATAAAGGTAAACCCGCATAAAAACAAGAGCGTATTGAAATTCCATCTGCGGTTTTTTCAATTTTAACAGCGTGGCTGACTTGTTGCTCTTTTTTCATAATGGTGATTATTCGTCCATTAAGGGCAAGTTGATTAATTAAATCAGAAGGAATATCTGTGATTGCGCCATCAATAATAATGATATCAAATGGTTTTTGTGTATTAAAACCTTCTGATAATTTTCCTGTTTGCCATTGAACATTTTTTGCATATTGTTTACAGAATGCTTGCCCTTGAAGGGAAAGTTTTTCATCTTCTTCAATAGCAAAGACTTCAGCTTCTAATAGATCAGCAATCGTTGACATATATCCTGTAGAGGCACCAACAATCAAAACCTTTTCAGATGGACGGATGTCAGCTAATTGCATTAACCTTGCAACTACTCTAGGTTCACTTAAAAAACGATTGTTTGATAGTGGTAAATTAATATCAGCATACGCCATTTCACGTTGAGAAACATCAACACATTCCTCACGAGGGATCGCGCGCATAATTTCAATGATTTGTGTATGGTTAACTTCAGCAGGACGAAGTTGATTTTCAACCATATTCTGTCGTGCTTGAGCAAAATCAAAATGAGAGTGATTCATTGTTTCCTAAAAGATCCGTAATAGTGTGCTGTGTTTAAATACCATGAAATTGTTATGGATGAAAAGTAAAGTTTTTTACATTTTTTTCTTGACCTTTTTGTCATAGTAGATGATACAAGCATTTATTGAGAGTCAAATGGTCCGGTGGCAGAGTGGCTCATGCAGCGGATTGCAAATCCGTTTACGGGGGTTCAATTCCCTCCCGGACCTCCATTTCCCTAAATTAATACTGTTTGACTTTGATCCGAGATAAAATGAAATCTCGGATGCAATCAGGGGAAAGTAAATCAATCCATTTTAATAGTTTGAAAATTTTAGGTAAAACAAGCTCTCTTTTACCTTCTGCTATGGCATTCGTAATTTGAAGGGTTGCTTTGTCTATTGGGATTAAAAAGGGTTTATCACATTCTAACCGTTGACTCATTGGTGTATCAATAAAACCAGGTGTAATTAATGTAATTTGAATTTTCCATTTTTTCACAGCAATTCTAAGGGAATCGCTGAAGCGTGCTAAACCTGCTTTTGAACTGCTATAAGCTGTGGCAAAAGGTAAAGAGTGAAATCCTGCAACAGAACTAATTAATACGATCTTTCCCTGAATATGTTTTTGTATCATTTGTTGTGCTATTAAATTCGCCATTAAACTTGGGGTCACATAATTTAACATAGCTAAGTTATAAAGTAATTGTTGTGATTCTATATCATCATTATCTGCTTTGATATCTCCTGATCCAGCACCAAGAATTGCCATATCTATGTTATATTCACTTAATATTTCACGTAATAATTTCGTAGTTTCAATAGGATTCGTAAGGTCAATTTGGTATAGATATACAACTGCCCCTTTATCCTGACAATTTTTTGCTGTTTGCTCTAATTTCTCTTTTGAACGTCCCCATAAGAACAGTTTTTTTCCTGGCTCGGCATAAAAATAAGCTAAAGATTGACCGATACCACTTGAGGCACCCGTAATTAAAATAGAGTTTAATGAATTGGGCAAAGAAATTTCCTTAAAATAATTTTTTTTGTATAAAGTTATATCTATAAAGATAAAAAACCTTTATATAAAACTCTGATAAGTAATTTTATACTTCTCCTTTTCCCAAATTTCAAAAATATAAATTGCATTTTTGATTTATTTAACTAATGGTTTTCACATGACTGTATCTCTCGTTATATCGAACGATTTAAAAGTAATTCCTGTACGTACCGCAAAACAACTAGATCTTTTTATTCGATTGCCGCGTTTATTATACAGTGAATATTCTGGTTATGTTCCTCCTTTGGATTTTGAAGAAAAAGCATTATTACATCCCAAAAAATCTGCTTTTTTTAGATATGGATCAGCTCAATATTTCCTTGCATATAAGAATAATGAACTCGTTGGGAGAATTTCCGCACAAATTGATCCAAACGCATTACGCCAATGGAAAGAACCTATTGGTTTGTTTGGTGCTTTGGATGCTATTGATGACGCCGAGGTCGTAAAACAACTTATTGAGACTGCGTGCATTTGGTTAAAAAAACATGGCATGGAAAAAATTAGAGGCCCTTATACTCTTAATGCAAACTCCCAAGCTGGAGCAATGGTTGAAGGGCAAAATGACCCCCCAATGATTGCTATGCCATGGCATCCACATTATCTGGTAAAGCATATTGAGGCTGCGGGTTTATTCAAAGCTATGGATTTAGTTTCTTATCAAATGATTATGTCAAAAGAGATCAGACAAGCTCATAAAATTCCTTCAGGGTTAAAAGTAGGCTCAGGTCGTCTTGGTAATATCACAACTAGAAAATTAAATATGAAAGAAATTTCTCGCGATGGAGAAATTTTGCGTCAACTCTATAATGATGCTTGGGATAACACATGGGGATTTGTTCCTTTAACACCAACTGAAATGTCTATTTTAATCAGAGATTTAAAATCGATGCTTACGCCAGACAATTACGTTTTGGTAGAACAAAATAAAATGCCTGTCGCTGTTGCTTTGATGATCCCTAATATTTTTGATCTTTCAGAGCAAGTTGGGCCCTCGCCTTCTATCATTGGATGGGGTAAATTGGGTTATAAGGCTTTACGTCATCAGTTTAAATCTGCTCGAGTTATTTTATTGGGAATCAGTCACTCAATCCGTGATACGGCGATGGGTGCATTAATCCCTTCTCTTGTTATTGATGAGTTGTTTAATCGTGGTGAAGCTTTATCTTACAATATGATTGAATTAGGATGGATCTTAGAAAGTAATAAAGCGATGCGTAATTTGATTGAACGCCTTGCTCCAAAACCTTGTAAAACCCATCGTGTATTCGAAGCTCAATTAGATTATAAAGACTAGTAAGAATAAAGCTGTTCAAAGCGTGCTTTGTTGGCTGGTGACAGCCTAACAAACACGGCTATATTCTCTTCATCATCTTGGCGTTGTAAAACTTCACCATGATCATAAAGCCATGATAATGCAGCACCATCATTAACAGGAATTGTATAGTTGGCTTCTTCCATTAATTTTGCCAAACGATCATCAATCATTTGAATAAGAGAAGATAAATTTTCACCTGTCAAAGCAGAAATACCAATAAAATCAGATGGTTTTTCTATCAGTGCAATATTTTCAATTAAATCAATTTTATTAAGCACTTCAATTGTGTTTTCTCGCCAATTTGCTTCAAGAATTTGATCTTTAACCATCATATCTAAAACAGAAAAGACATCTTGACGTTGATCGCTTGTTTCTGGATGAGAAATATCACGAACGTGAAGAATAATATCAGCTTCTGCTGTTTCTTCTAATGTTGCCCTAAAGGCAGCGATTAACTCTGTTGGCAAATCACTGATAAACCCTACCGTATCTGACAAGATAATCGTTTTACCAGAAGGAAGCTGTAATTTTCTCATCGTCGGATCAAGCGTTGCAAATAACTGATCCTGAGCATGAACGTCTGCCCCTGTTAAGTGATTAAACAACGTAGATTTACCTGCATTCGTGTATCCAATTAAAGCGACAATCGGAAAAGGAACCTTTTGTCTAGCTTTACGATGTAATCCTCGAGTACGGCGAACTTGCTCTAGATCTTTCTTTAACCGAATAATCCGTTCATCAATAAGACGCCTATCTGCTTCAATCTGAGTTTCCCCAGGGCCTCCCATAAATCCAAAACCACCTCGTTGGCGCTCTAAATGGGTCCATGATCTAACCAAACGACTACGTTGATATTGTAAATGAGCCAATTCAACCTGTAACGTTCCCTCTTTAGTTTGTGCACGTTCGCCAAATATATCCAGAATCAAAGCTGTTCTGTCGATGACTTTACATTCTAAAACTTTTTCAAGATTACGTTGCTGAATGGGGCTTAATTTTGTATCGAAGATAGCAATTTCAATTTCGTTTTCTTCTATAGATTTTCTTAATTCTTCTATATGCCCCTGCCCGATTAATGTAGCAGAGCGATAAGAGCGTAAGTTAATAATTTCTTGATATAAAATATCCAAACGAATTGAAGAGGCCAGACCAATAGCTTCTTCTAATCTGGATTGTGAATTTCGATTATTCGATTGACGATTTGAAACATCCCAAGGAACAATGACTGCGGCACGTGTTTGTTGATGATCTAAATCAAAATCTGTCATTAATTATCTTTCAATTGTTCTTCTGGAGTATTAAACGGAAGTTGCACTGGTGTTGCAGGCATAATCGTACTTACTGCATGTTTATAAACAAGCTGAGAGTGACTATCTCTTCGTAATAGAATTGAGAAATTATCGAAGCCAGAAACAATCCCTTGTAGTTTAACCCCATTCACTAAAAAAACAGTGACTGAAACCTTAGATTTTCTAAGCTGATTTAGAAAAACATCTTGAATATTTTGATACGTATCTTTTGACACAATGAAACCTTATTGATTGTTATTGTTAGTATTATTTTTTTCTTCTGAAGAAGTAACCCCTAATTGTTTTAGCTTACGATGAAGGGCACTGCGTTCCATTCCGACGAATCC
>DWPH01000066.1:0-13001 GCA_018251535.1 Autochton itylus | reverse complement strand
ACTGTGATCCTTTACGTAATATCCGTGCATGTTAATATTGTTCGGTCGAGTGACCGCTCAACTTCGTAGGTAATGGGCCAGATGAAGCCACAGCACTAGCGACTAATAAACATATAAACCCGTGGCCCGATATCTGCACATTACGTGCATCCGGCGAGCTTTCGTCCGCCGGCGCATGCGCCATTGTCCGCCGGATGTCTTGCGGTCACACGCAATTTCACAACCTCTGCACTCCAATGCTGCTTTGGTACCTACTTACTGCTCGCTGCACGAAAAATGAAAATTTCTTTTACGGGTCAAGTGTATGATTATCGAAAACTAGATAAAATACTAAGATTATAAATAAACTTAACCAAAAGAACCATGCATTCAGTATTACTTTAAAATGTCTTTTTCCTTATTACTTACATATACCTAAGTAAATCGCTTTTAATACCTGCACCTAATAAACCGCGTTCTGTATTCATTGTTTGTCTCGATATAATATTTTGACTTTATATCAGAATGATTTATATGCTCCTTGGATTGTCACCATTTGTTTCCAATAAGATACATATCGCTTACAGAATATACCAATAGGAATTCACCACGAGGCCAGTGCAGAAAAAGCGCGATGGTTATCTCAAAATCCGTGAATATACTTAATAAATCAATTTTAAGCTCGGGAGTATTGGTTTTCGATAAAAAGATGTACATCGCGCGAGAATAATTGTGTCTCATTTATTTACCAACAAGATTATTAATTACTCATCGTAACAATTTCCAACAAGATAAGCTCGTACAATAATTCATTGCACCTATGCGTACAATGAAATATGCAGGACACATTTTATCAAGGCCTGTTATTTATATCCTGGCCGATCGGAGAGGTCAAAATTGAGCCTGTGCTCGAAGCTAAGCTGATTGTGACCCGCGGTGCTGAATTAGCGGGCAGCAGCTAGGCCGGCGGCCGACGAGAAGGCAAGATGTTGCCGAGGTCGCTGCTCGCCGGCCGCACCACATCAATCATTCTACATTGATGGTTTAATAACAATATGAGTATTAGGCCGTTATTAGCCACATTTTAATTTACCTTATTTGTTTTTATCCGGACCTACCCCGACGATGCGTGGGACGCGACCTTCCATATTATTTATGTTCTTATAAATAACTTATCTTACGCCAGGACGTTTAATATCCTTGCGTATTTATTGTTGTCAATAGGCCCTCTGTTTGTAGGTGCAATAACATTGAACTTACTTAAGAATGTACTCACTTTTACTGTCTAGAAGAAAGTCTATAAACAATTGTGTAATCAGTATTTATAATTATTATTGTACTTGTATTACATATTACATTACAGTAACATGCATAATTGTATCGCTTGAGGGTAATGATATTTGGTTGTATATCGTAGTTTGTGTCTACAACAGATTTATTATACTGAGTAAAAAAGTTAAAGTTCAAGGCTGTACAGTATTAGAAATGTTAAGACGAATGGTTATATTGCAAGATATGCCGATTAATATAGGTGGGTATACCTACTACGGCGTCGGTTGCAGGTTACTGCGTCTTATTGTTTCACTGGCTTCTTTTTAGTTGCTCGCATTAAGTTCCTAACGATGGCCTCGAATTTAAATGGTGGCTCGCAAGAAAGGGGCCCGCGGAACTGGATATTCGTCCTTATCGCCCTTCGCCTGTTTTTACGTTTTACGTTTTAGAGCGCGCTAGGTTTTGTAACGGTACTGCGGCGTCACATTCGGCGCTGCGGCCCGCCACCGTTGTCATTTCGACAACTAATAACCCCGGCGAGGTTCATAATTTATAAGGCGGTTCATGCGACCACTTTTTACCTCTCGCCGTCGCCGACGTCTGGGAATCCGCAACAAAGACCGAGCCAGATTCCGTTTTGCATTCCGCGAGTATTCTTGTGCGACGGATGCCTGCGAATTCGATGTTTCGGAATCAAAATTTGCACTGAATCGATCCGTCGGAAGAGCCGCTCGCATAAATAATCGGCGTCGCGCAAGGTTTCCCACGCAAATCTTGTATTTAAAGGACCGGCGGGCATTCGCTGATCCTGCGCAAATGAATGCAGCGTTTCAGCGATTCAGGCGTCCGTTCGTCTCCGCCGCAGATCTTTGTTCGCGGGCGCCATTGTGGCCGTTCGCGGGCGTCGTACGCGAGTGACCCACTTTCGACGTAATAAACCACCCCATCAAATTTCGTGTCGGCCCTTTCGGACGACTCCGGTCGATCGGTTGGCTTTTGGTTTTTTAGCAACATTGGCTCCGTTGCATTCCCACTTTTACGATCATCTCGACTGACCGACGTTCGACAGGGAGATCGTAAAAGATCAGATTTTATTTCTTATTGTTCGCCTTTCGCGAAATCTAATTGAAGTCGGCGGAGCCCGAGCCCACCGCGGCCTTTACGCGTTTTTAATTTTACTGCCCGCCGTACGCTGAATTATGTCGAACCGATAATGACAACTGGCCGAGAATTTGTTCATTACTTTTTATCACACATTAAAACTTTAAACGGCTCGTGTGAAAATAATGCGCACCGAGTCGGTCCGACCGAACGCGGCCCGCGCCGCCGGTCGCCGAGAAGCCATCCTCCGCTCTTTGTATTATTTTTCTGCAATTATTTCAATAAAATTGAATTACACTAGGAGAATGGGCCATGTTCCCTAGCAATAAGAGTGCACGGTCGAACGCAAATGAGGCTCGCATGCCTATTTGCTTCGATTATATTCTTGCCTCTAGACTCGTTTTGGAGGCTGCATACTCTTCCTACTTTTTACATAGAGTGAAGTGCATCAGCGTCGGCGGTACGTCGAGACGAGTTATTGGCCATTAAAGGCTGGTAATTGACATGAATTCAATTAAGCTGCCTTTTAAAAGCTCAATAATCCGTCTCATTTATTGTTAAACAAAACATCACTGAACCCTATAGTCGAACGTCTATAAATAATTGTTACTTTAACAGTAGAATAACATTTAGTATTTGTAGTGGATACTTCACTCGATATTGTTAACGAGCAACTATAGTCTTTGAGTAGACTAAGTAGTTAAGGACAGTGAAAAATTACGCTTATATTGTTGGAGTCGTAAAGAATAGAAGGTTCGAGTATAGCGCCTGGTAGCGTGTAAGCTAAGGCGAGCTTACTCACTTTGTATGCGCGTCTCGGCGCGCTGCGTCACGCGCCTATCGGAAGCGCTAACGGCCGGCTCTTATTTAAATACGTCGCCATTCTTGTATGAACCTTTATTCCATGCTCATCCTTACTATTGAAACTCGAAATTCAAACTATCGCAGAAGGTTGCCAGCTCCCAACCGGTTGGCGATGCCGATTCTCGACAAATGCGACATGCCTTTTAAAACGAACATCGATTTTCTCATTCGCTAGCTTTCAAATTAGGTGACATCTGTTTTTTTGTCATAAAGCGATCATATTTACTATTAACTTCACAGTTCCTACTAATATGAAAAGCTAATAAGGATTTTTCTTTCTTATTCTGCTCGTAATTCTTACAAGAAACCATATAGTATAGTGTATTCGATGTTTGCTAATAGGATTCGAATATTTTCTTATTATAATCGAGTATTTACATAATTTTATCAACAATCATTTAAACATATTGATTTGAATAGATTTTTTTTATGAGTCGAGAAAATTTGAGGACTTTTTGATTGTACTATCAATTTTTTAATTCGATGTTATTCGGCTGAAGCATGTACACGGTGTAAATTCTATTACATTGTGTAACCGGCCCGCACGTCAAAGTAACGTACGCAAACACGTCTGTTGATGTTTGCATTGCGATGCATATCTGCGCTTACGCATTCTTACAATTTTATCATTTTCCAGTAAAAAACTGTTTGTACAACTACCTTGGTAAATTTGGACACTATTGGCATTTTTGGGATTCAAATGAATAAGTCATTCATAACAATTTAATGCATTTTTAGATGTATTTTTCTTCAAGCATTTTACTGCGTCACACTTTCGATTCTTATTGCGTTTGTAAAACTGAAATTAGTTTAAATTTATAAATAATATCCGTATAATTTGATTTAGGTAACTAAGGATAAGTACCAATTAGGACAGCAAAATATTCCACATCCATAAATGTGGCCCGAAACCTGTACCTTATCGTGACAAGGAAAACCAAATCAATAAGTGGTGTAAACAAAAAATAAACCACACGCGTGGTTAACATTTATTTTATGTACATTATTTTGTCAACGACTATGGGTAACTATGGCTTTAGACATACAATATGGTCATCAAATATTTTTCTTTTGTTTTTGTTTTTTTTTAATTGAGTTTCTCATTTTCCTCGAAAATCTTATCCTATCTTTGTATGACTCTTGATGAAATCTGTTCAGCTTTTTCCTATATTTTGAACAAATCATAGATAGACAAATAGGCAGACAATGGTGCAAATGGGATTTTACATTACATTTATTTATAGCTTTCCATGAGACTTTTCACTAAACTTATGTATTATTTATATGAATTCATTATGCGTTATATTTATTTATTTTTTCTTTTTTCAGGTAAATATCTCGATGTGAAAAAGAAGATACTTAGTTCAATATGAGTTGGTAAGATTATTTGTAAGACAACACCAGATAGGTTTATCGTGATATTAAGTGGAAATTGCAGCACATTTAATTTAATAAAGTATGTTTTTATTTATGTATAATCTACGCTAAAACATTTCTCTACCTCTCTTTGTCTTCTTTGTCGATAGACTGATTTGATTGTTGATAGTTGTGGGCGAGGTTTGAAGTTGGAGTAGTGTTATCAATTTAAAAAATGGTAAATTTATGAGTATTGTCCAATGTCAACCACTGCATCAACACTATTATGTTAAATTAGCCTTTTCCCGCAGTTTTGTACGCGTGAAACAGTTAACCACTCAATCCCCATTTAGCCCTGTTCGGGGAAGAATATCAGAAAAATCTGTTCTTAGTCCGTATCTATGTAATAACACGAACCTATTGTCCAAATTTTACGGTTCTAGCTTCAGTAGTTAAAGGTCTTGCAATGTTTGCATATACACGAGTATCATTTCGCTTATGAGTATATGTATTAAGTAGTATTTTACGTAAAAATGTGTTTTCGAGCAGACTTATAGTGTAGTGCGGTGTTGTGCAGTAATTAATGTGTTTATCGGCGACTATCGGTGCGCCGAGGCCGTCTGCTTTCTTGTATTGTCGGTTTTCGAGACGAATCGAGCCTCTTTTATTGTCTTTTAATAGCGCATATACCTACTTATCAGATTTCGTTTATTTACGTTGTTAAAACTTAGTTTTATTTCCCAATAACTTCATTACGACGAATTATTTACTGAACACTAAAAAGTGTTTTCATTTAATTAAGCAAATGTACTTATACCTTCATTCAGGTTATTTTCGTCGCATACTAGCCATACTCGTACATTTGTTAAACTATAAATACTTCATAATTTAAAATACTGCGTAGTTTGCAAATACGTGTAGTTAAGTATATTCAAGAATATATTGTCGTGTCATCGACCTTGTTGTTAAACATCCCAGACGTTTTATCTGAGCCAACGACGTTCGGAAGATCGTAAAGTGATTAGAGTGATACGCGTGATGTAATGATGATGCGCAGGCATGACGGAGTGCAAGGAACTGACCTAGCCCACGCGAGCACTTTCTTCTAAACTCAAAATGTAACCGTAACTATGAGCGGACAATCGTTTCCGGCGCCCGTGACGTCACGCCTGTCTCGCCGGTCGCCGCCCCTACTACGTAACCTTGGCGCATCGAGCTCGCGGCGAGCGCTACGTTTGCAGCCGCTTTCGTTTTCATCCTTTTTCGACACAATTTGAAATTCTAGCTGCGATCTGACCGTCCAGCCCTCGCCTTCCACGGGTCATCGATCTTTAATTCGGTAATCTGCGACGACTGATTCGAACGCACTCGCCGACGTGTGCGTGCCCGCAGCTCTAAACTTAATCGGCCGGATGCAAAAAATTATACATATCGAATGCCACTTATAACGCGAAATAAGAGCAAAATCGACGGTAATTTTTCACACGATCCACGAGAGCATAGTTGCCCTAAGCGCGGCACGCCGGGGTGAGCGAACTCGCAGCCTGTAATTTTGGACCGCAAAAGGACCAAAACGCATCGAGATCGGTGATTAAAAACCTTTGTCGGTTCTACTAATATTTATATTTTCGCGATGCGCCCGACATCTAATTGACCGCTCGCATATTCGAGGCGGGCGTGCGACGCGGCGCCGACCACCGACGCTTCATTAGTTTTCCTGGTACAGAAATCATAAACTATACCAATTTTTATGTCCCACCATATAATATATTTCGAAACGTGACCCCGCCGCGGACCGCGGACGCCGACAAAGACTGGAAAAATCCTTTTCCCCTCGGATCACGATCAGAACTAGCGTCGCGCACGCACCCGTAATTTTTTCGTTCGGTCGATCAATAAGGCGCTAAAAATAGTGACTAAATTATAAATTATTGCAGGTGGCAGGTAACTAGTTTCAACTGCTTCTTGCGGGTACTCTCGATCGGCCCAAGGTCTGGGATATTGAACTTGGCCGGAGCAACAGCACGGCAAGGTCCGCCGCGAAAGAGACGGCTGCACTATCACTCATTGTTATGGGGGAAATGTCGCGGCCACACGCGCGCGCCGCCCGATTGATTCTCTTCAATGACTAAACCTTCGACTCCTAATCCGTTCGGTATGCGATGCAAAGCGGCTGCCGGTTATAGAGCGATCCCGTAAGCACGATACGCACTTCCTCAAACAAAGTGTTGCGACGGAAGCGGGACAGCGGGCGGGAAGGTCGGCGAGGCCCCACGCGGGACAGGGACGGCTATAGGACGACAAGTGCGCTGCCGCCGACAGAGACGGGAGAAGTGCATTGCGCTGACGCATTGCGATCGTCTGCACGCTCTTGTCTTTTTTGTAGACGCTACCCCCGCGGCTTTCGGTTTCGTTGTTTATTAACGACGACTGTTTCGACGAATGTAGTTTACGCCAATATCAATCGACCATGCGGTAATTAAATCCTCGAACCGGACCGGTCTCGCTGTTTGGCATTTATATGTTCCCACGCGGTTGATGTCATTTTAATTATGAATGGCGGCCTTCGGGGTAGGGATGCCTACGGAGGCGCGCTCCTGCCGGGTCCACTGACCCACTGCCAGTGACCGGATTCTCGACGCGAATGGTTTTCGCTTCGTCAGCGTACGCTCAGCAAGTCAGCTGCAACATGTCGTACATCAATGAGCATTATTAAACATCTGTAAAACCATATCGCGAGCAGGAAGCGTCCCGCTAAAACAGTAGAGACGTAAATTGATTCATAACCATTTGAATAATTAAAATAAATCAGTCAGTTTCGGTATGTTAGGAGGCCCGTCCTCTCGCCCTCCTGCCGAGAGCGCGTGAACTCTTTATCGGTCGGTCGCCCGTACCCACATCTCTTAGCGAAATAAAAAGACTACCACATCTGACGCGGAACGCCATACTCTAACATATGCTATCGACGGGCATACACAACGTTAACAATGTTACACTGACACATTGTGCTCGCGAGGTCCGATTACCACGTGTCGGCTTATCTCACATCATCGCGTTTAAGTAGTGGAGTTCTCACGACGACGCGGCCAAGTGCGTTCACACCTATAAACATCGTGCTCCTCGGACCCGCGCTGCGACGAGGCGCTGCTTATTTGCGCTCAACAAACATTTTTCGAGATAAGCCGTGAACGGACCCGCCTGTGCTTCCCACATCTGTCGCGACCTTGGCTCCTTAGCCCGTTGTGTAACCTCCTTATCAGTCACGCTCCCCTGGTACGGCCCGCCTCACCGGCGAATCTTGCCGAGTTTTCCGGTCTCGATAAAATTATCGGCCTTATCGAGCAGATGCGGAGCGACAAGCGCGCAACGGCCCGCGAGGCTCACTAGCCTAATAGCGTCCGATGTTATGACGCCTCTTTCACTATCGTTTCCCATATGTAGAACTGGTGCCGCCGCAACCACGTGGGTCCGCGGCTCGTTAACATAATTACAGTTTTCGACTGGCTCAACTGGTTTCGGTGCTCCACCTCGTGCTTTTTATCGACTCGCTCTAAATCAATGTTAGCGCTTGTGCGAAACCGAAAGTTGAGTCGGCGGCGGGCCAACAATGCCGTTGTCGTCGGAATAGCGTCTCTAATGGACGGTGACAGAATATAAAGCTGGTCTTCGCTGAAGCGTAAAAATGAAAAAGTTGTCCGTGTAAAGAATACGGAGCGCAGCCGGTGAACGTTTTGTTGACATTTCGGTTATGACTTATGGGTTGGCGCGGAGGCCTGCGCGGCGGCGGTCCTTCCGTGAGCTTTTATTATTCCGGTTATAAATTAAACTGTGCTCGTTAATCGGCCCTTTAATCCGTCTGGGCGTTGACTCCGGCCGGCTCTCGACGCCGCTCAATGGCTCACTCATCCACGAAACGCTTGTATAAATGTAGTTAAAATCTAAGTAACGAAGTCCTTCCGCGCGTTGTTTACGCGAGGAAAGAAAAACTCCCATCGGTGGTCCGGCGGCGAGTCATCGTCGTGGAATGTGGCTGCATCTCGGCCGATATAAAAGCCTACACCCGAGCATCTCGCATCACGGCCAGCCCCGGCTCTTATTTATTTAGCACGATTCCTGGCGCAGTTCATTACTCGAGCCTAGATATCGACGTGAGATAATTTGGTTCGTTGGATTTTTTGTGCGTTATTGTTAGTCTCGAATGATACACTGTTTGAATATTTAGCGATATCCGCTGACTTCACCGCTTATAAAAAATGGCGAATAATTAGTCAATAAAAATTCCGCCGATTATATACAGAGTTGTTACACGGGTGTTACGTAATTGGAGTAAACGACCTAAGAGCTGGTGGTCCCGAAGGCCTCGGAGACCACGTGTTGGCAGCATGTGGCTTATAGGCCGTTGCTAAGCCCTTCGAGCAATCTGTTACGAATAATTATCAACAAAGCGTTGTTCCACAATGATTTACCACGTGTGGGTGTTCAAACACAGCGTAACTGAACGTACGTTACACAATTGATTGGCCGTTTGATAGGGTTCGTTTATTTGCCTTGCGATAAGTGATATGAGTGTATGCCATTCATTCTTCGCGTAAATAGACGTCGTAAAGATTGTCTTTGAACTGGAAATGGTTTTCGATACCACGTAAATATGATATACACGATTCTTTGGCGCTTTTAACATATAAACTAATTAGTCGAACATTTTAAGGTTAACGTAAATAACAATATGGTGCCGCATCATCGCGTCGTGCGTTCCGCGTGAAATGTTTTCGGCGGGTCGCAGCGGGCGATGGACGGCGCCCTTGACCGCGGCGTCGGCGTCGGAGTAAACAAATTGAATGAATCGCGTACGCTCACGTATGTGCCATTCATGTGTGCGCCGTTAACGCACGATAATTCAAGTGCCTCGTATGTTCACTAACAAGCTGACGCAACGCTCGCGCCGATGACGCGCCGCCCGTCTCGGTGGTTTCGTCTAATTTGTTAATTGTTACCAATTTTCATATAAATAAAAAAGTGCCTTTTCGAGGTCCGAATTAACAATAAAATATCACATTATTTATATTAAAATAAAACTGTTAAAATATGTTAATGGCAGAAAACCATAAATTGGGGCCTAAACTTTACAATGTACCTAATATATAAATATTCTCGTAAAGAACAAATTGTAAACAATTTATAAATTGTTAGTACTTTCAACAAGGTAACCTATATACATTATTGTCATGTCTATATTTAATTATGTATATATATTTATTAAATAATCCAAGAGAAATTTATATAAATAGTCTACACATTAGTATGTTTGTCTTCCGCGGCGGCCGTGTGTCCCGGCGGAAGCCAAGCGGCGTCACGGCTGGCGAGGCGCCCTTGCAAGACTTGCCCGTACGTGTTGCTGACAGTGACACCAGCAAACACTGTTCCATCTCATTTGAAGCCATTTCCTCTGTTTGCAGTAACCAGCCAACACATTAACAATCGTTAGTAAGTGATATAAATTTATATTTTATTGAACCTCTTCGAAATCGAGAAATTTATTTGAGAAAACTTATTTTTACCAAGACTCCTTATTACGTCCTTAAGATAAATCATGTAACTCATAATCACTGATCTCTCAGACAATACTGTTGTCAATTGATAAATAATAAAGCTAATATTTAACAAATGGGTAAGTTCTCAATCCAGAGCAAACATATATGGCCAGAGATTAAAAATGGGCACTTCACCGATCAGAAACAAGCGACGGTTGGCTAGGCCGGGACCCGGGAACAGTCTCCCCAGGCGGAAATTGGCACAGATGAACCACGTGATAATCGTCACGCAAATACCTACATGATTACGGAAGGTGCAGTGCGGCGCGGTGGAGCGGGGTCGACGATCGCCCGCACGACCGATCGCGCTCGAAGGTCAAGGCAGCGAGCTGAGATCCTCCCGCTAGCGCACAACGAAAGAAAAAGTGACAGCCAAACCTGAATAGAATGCGAGGACGAATAAAAATGAAAGCACTGTTTGCTTTACAACACTTTTACTACTCATTTTCGGCGCGTCCAGCCGCCCGCCCAATGTATTAACGTCTTATATCGCTAAGATCGCGATAGCGAGTCGTCGGTTCAAAGATTTCAATTTCTTATCGACAATGGAGTAAATTGTTATTTTTTGCCCGCGATGTTCATGGCATAACGTTTCGAGGATCGATATTTTTATGCAAGTTAATATTTTTAAGATTTTCCGCTATCGTTTCTAAGATGTTCCCACAGTTGCTGCTTTTTATTTCCTCACTGCGATACAAACATATGTTGAAGGCTGTTATGTTGAACTTTGCAATTGTCTGCATAGATTATAACAAATTGATATATTGTCAATTGTTTCCTTTTATTAACACACCTTTCGAAAATATTGAGAATAACAATCAGCAAGTTCCATTTGGAGCATAATCGCGCGTTTTTTCGTATGTTTTTGTGTAGATTACTTACTCATTGTAATGACTTGGCCGATTCGCGTGCGTGAGATCTCGACCGACTAGTATCCTGGTGTTAGGTCATCGGTCGACGACCACTAATTTGTGTTACGAACGCCACAATCAAAATATCGATTAACCTATTTATTCCCGGTCAAACTCGATGATGGAAGGACCGCAGACGGTCACATACTGGCTAATCTGTAACTAATCCGACAAAAAATATAAATTAATCGCTGTTTTAAATCACATTTGAGAACGTGTGAATATTCTTATTCTCTTTACAAATAAACATGTCTAGGATTTACTTTTAACAGAATATAGCTCTTAATAATAGCATTTTTTTTTGCTTCGCATTTTTTTTTCTTTGAGGATGGATTCCTGTGTCGTGGTTGCTAGAGACACGAACAAAGACATATACATAAACACCCAGACCGAGAACAGAAGTCTAAATTCATCATTCAGATATCTGTCTAGCCGGGAATCGAACCCGGAACCCATTGCGTCTCAGACAGGTATGATGACCGCTGTGCCACATTTCTTTATATACTATGATATATATTCTGTAAACTTATTTTCAAAAGCTTATATACACTTACTGTCTGGTGACATTTATTGTAATGATAAAAAGTAGATTGAGAAATCAGATTAGCACGCTTCAATGCGTCTCGATAACTTATTATACCAGTCTGAATATTCTATAAATAAATTAAACGGAGGTGGAAACAGGCATAAATATAAATGTTTACAGATATTCTTCGACTTCGTTCCCAATCGTAGCTATTATTTTGTATTTAATAAATTGAGCAAAATATGTGTCTTCTCAGATATTATAAGTTTCCCTATAAGTATTCTATAATGACCACACAAAAATGAGGAAATTAAAACCTTAACAGGACTACGAGCATCTTTTACTAGTATTTATTTAGAAGCTTAAAGTTTGTGATTCTTGTCAACATTGTGTTGGCACGTTAGTCTTCGGAAAAAACTTTGAAGCTGAAAAATATGTACGTTGCATTAGTCCCCAGTACAGCCCCGCGCAGACTGGCGTATGCTGAAAAGTGATGCTAATTGCTGGACGCATCCGAGTGTTAACGAAAAACGAACAAGTTAATTCCGGTCACAGAGGGTTTTAGTGAGTAGAAACCTCACATATCCCCATCATCGCAGAAGTAATATTGTATAAACCATTTACCATTTCCAAGTGTCAATATGCAACTACTCTTTAATACGCTCAAACATCAGTAGAGGTGAAGCGACCGTGTGTGAAATTGGAACGGAAATAACAAAGCTTCATTTCCTTGAATGAGAAAGTTGTATCATGGAAAATACACGGCTATGCAGAAATCAAATGGCGAATGCCCATTGAAATAATTCATTCAAAACAATTGTTTATTTTCGCGTCGTACAAATATTTGACGAGGAACCACCACAGTTCGATACGAGAATCACCACCGATACCACTATTTTTAGCGTCAGTTCATGAGTTTAGGTCTGGCTGCGGGCGACTATAACACTGGCAACCATCTTAGTTCTCAGGAGTAGCAACTTCTTCACATTTTTGGTTGACGTCTGATAGAACCTGTGTTCTATAAGATGTCCATGAGCGGTAGTGATGCTCATTTACTACCTCAATAAAAGGAACATCTTTACTTTTTTATTAAAAGGAGAAGGTTTAAGGGTGGTAGAACATGTTTGGGTATTGTCACATGTATCAAGTGAAGCAAAGCTTCGTTCGAGTAGAAAGGGGTAACGCGGAACGGGTGGATACAGGCTGACTTACAAATGAGACTACTATTATATGCTACTTCAGTTTGATATACACACAAGCACACACGCGCGCACGGACACACGCACATATGCACACACGCAATCACACACATATAACGCAATCCACCTGTTAGTGAGTGATTAATCTCAACCATTGACATCTGTAATTATTCTTAAATATCGCCCAGAAATGGGTTGCTAC
>DWPH01000065.1:0-13071 GCA_018251535.1 Autochton itylus | reverse complement strand
ATATGAATGTTTCCATCATTAACTTTATTTTTCAAACAAGGAATATTATAATTGTTTATGGTGTAACGGGTACTCACGATATAATTGTTGATTTCTCTATTGCCGATATTTCGACCCAGTTACATTAAAAATTATATCGTGAGTACCCGTTACACCATAAACAATGTATCAATTCCGCAATAATAAGTCTAAAATCATAGGAATATTATATTTTTCTTCTCTATATTTCTGACTGCCAATACGGTTAATGCCATGCCAGCAATACCTATTCATTTCATTGATAAGCACAGTATGAACAATAAATTGTAAAACCAACTTAGTCAAAAAAATATTTCTCCGTGCTCCCTTTCGGAGTAGGTGAATCACGCCCAAAGAACCTCAGCAGGAAATACCCTAATTAATAGTTCAAACAGCATCAACACTCGTTTACTTTTGACCGACTAAACGCTAGTAGGTACTAATAGAAGGTCTTACACCTTTAAACTTATGTTTGGTAACATCAGTATTGAAATACGTTTTACATTAGTTAAAAGAGCGTTATTTTACTGAACGTTTAATAACGTTGTGGAGTAACACACTTGTATACCGGCAATTGCGAATCACAATTCAACTCTAACTTAAGACAACACTGCCTCTTCTGTAGAATGACCTTATCAAAAAAGGAAAAGCTTTATTCGCGCGTTTGCGCGATTAATTTATTATCAAGGAAGAAAAAAATGTTTTGTTAACACGGAAAAACATGTTGATTTAATTAATATCAGTGCGAATATCGTCGGCCATGAAATATAATATTACGCTAAAAAGTTAGAATCAAGGTTTATATTTAAAAAAAATAACAAGTCATCGCTAGTGTGGATCACACAGGGATACAAACGTAACGTCGCGCGTCGTGCGTGTCGAAATTGTGCCGGGTTTCAAAAGCCAAGTTGCGTATTGTTTGATTGATATTCGGTGTAATCTCTTGTTTCCGACCTTTGCTCTAGATAGGGAAAACTATTTTCTGAAAAAGAAATACTCTCTTCATAGCCTATTTCAAAACGTCAGTTTTAAGTTTGAAAAACTGCCAGTTATACTTCATGCAAATATATGATTTAATATCTTAGATTAGTTGTAGTAAATGTAGGTGTCAAAACATTAAAACTCTACACTACTATTTTTTTTCACAATTTCATTGTCTCCTTATCTACATACAAAGCGTAAACACATAAACACGACTAAAGACACTGCTCACACGTACCTTCTACATTTAAAAATCGAATTTGTCTGCTATAATAAAAAAGTTTTCGCGTTTAAAAACATAATTTATACTTATTTCTAATGATGTTCTGTAAGATCGAAATAGTATCGACTTTATGATGTAAAAAAAATTAAATTCTATATTTTTTTGCCATAATCATCAGCATCTTTAAAGACGGCGTTTGAATGTTTACGCAGTAACAGATATCGAACTATAAATAGAATAAACGTCAATCATAAAGATAATATAATAGTAGTAAGAAATATCATGTAATTCCCTTTGTTGTTTCATTATCGTGTCCACGAGTATTATACTCGTTTAAACAGTGGTCGTATTTCCCACAAAATGTATTTTCCTACTATTTGTAAGTTCCCACTGTTGCTCTCCGTATTTAATTAAGGATAATTTAAACAGACGCAATATCTGGCAAATCTGAAAGGGTAGCTCAATCCCACGGGATCGGACCCCATAGTGATAAACAGTACTCAATAATATGCCCACATGTTGTGTCCCTTACAATTAAGCGAATGAAACTTCAAAGAGTTTTGGCTGCAGATACTAACTTAGCTTTGCACTTTAACCGATTATTCTCAATCAAGACAAATCTGAATTTAAAACGAGCTAATAATAAAATCTAATAAATGTTAATTAATATTCTCGCAATTTTTTTCACTAACTCGCGTGCAATGCTCACAGCGTCTCTGTTCAACGTCGATGTCAAACTTTATATGTCATGGCCCCGCGCTGCTCGATCGCACTTGTAGGCCAACGAGCCATCGCCGTTTTTACAATGTCATGTATCTACTTTCGCAACAGAAAGGTAAATAACGATTGTTCTTTAACTATATTACCTCATTTCAACAATAAAAGAAGACATAAGACTAAAGTTCCGAGAGTTACGTCATTCGATAATAAAATGTGGCGCATTAAAAATTACTCACATTTTGTGTAAACGTACCTAATTCGCTTGTTTATATATGCACACGTAGCATAAGTAGTCCCGTGCGGCAGCGCAGCCAGAAACCAGTTAGGAAACTCGTTATTTCAAACATCCTTTTCTATATGGTACACAGGCACTAATTTTAGGTAACACAGGATACATAGTTCCAGTGCTAACAAAGGCCCATACAAGTATTGTCAAGGCACAGAATAGGCACTTCCCTCGTGAGAACTTGGCAAGGTTAAATGTGGCAACGTTATCGTTGCTAAACGCAGAGTGTATTTACAACACCGCCTCTTGCCGACACGACTGCCACATTTGTATTACCTACCTTATATACGCGGTGATTCTGGCCAACTTTATTCGCAACCCATTCCAATTTCTTTATTAATTTTTAAATCGGACCTCAAATTATCCGACCGGAATCGGTCGCATGCTTAATAAATTAAAAATCGTAAACGTCACATGTTGCCGCCGTGATGCCGGCGCACCGAAAATAGGCGTGACCTTCTCATTGACATTGTGAAATAGACGAGTTGATAACGCACCGATCGTCGAATGTCACATCGAGGCTAGCGGGCCCCCTCCTAATCCCCCCACTAGTCAACTTCAAAGAGCGCGTAATGGAAGAAGTGGTGCATGTTCATTGCTGCTTGAACAAGACTATTTACACGCGTGCGCGCAACATAAAGCGAGATGTGTTACAAAGATTATAAGTCCCGATAGCGACGTATCTTGTAACAATAGTTTGATTAATCCACGGACAATCTACCGTTGCTCCGTAAACGAGATTGTGGAATAGCTAACCGTGAGCGGCAAGTTAAATTGTACATTTAATTAGAAATGTTCTTATTTGTAACCCCACGTCTTATGTAAACTTTGTCTTTGAAATCTTTTAATGAATTCTTGATCCTGCGGCATACTAAGTAAGTTAGCTAATCCAAGTAAGGAGTTAACATGGCCGTTCTAATTTAATGGTTTTTGGTTACTTACAAATGAGTTTTGGAGTGTTTGGTTGGAAAGTTTGGTTCATGATATAGTCAAGTCATTCGGCTGTCATATGGCGCCGCCCAAGTATAAAAGTAGCAACAATTTTGCAATACTTCGCGATGAAATAAATATTGATAAGGATAAGTAGGTTAGCTGCCGTAAACCACTTTTGAATCCGAATATTATCATACGCTACGAGCATTGCTAATTCTTATCGGACCTTTTTCGCAAACACTTTATAAATGGGTCACGTATATTTTTTTGCGTGGCGCCCAACGTAAATTTGTTTAAACTGCGCGTCAATATGTCTACGGAGCCTACACTAAAATAACTAGCGGACTTTCTATAAATACGATATGATTCAAAAAAGAAATGTACATTAAATCCAACGCACACGACGCGATTCGTCATCCCCAGTCGGGAAATCGGATTTGGAATTTGCGTTCACAATGTCGTTGACATTTCGTGCGAGTTCGGAAATAAATGGTGACTGTAATCATTAGTCCAAAATAACCGTTCGTTTCCAGTGCTTCTCTATATAAAACATTATCGCGGCGCAAGTTCGAATGCCGTCGCTAGTTCGAAATTTATATTCGTTTATTAGTTTTGTTGCAAAAGTTACGTCTTACGACACGTGTAGGCATTCGTTTGATTACTAAACCCGCTGTCGTCACCCAGGAATTCCGTTTGATGCCAACTGGGCCCGATGCTTATTTGCGAGGGGTCAGCGCAACCCTATTCAGTAAATGTTTCAGCCTCGTTATTCACATTAGACTTAGCCCTTTTGAATCATGGCTCGCTTTGAAACAGAACCCCTTTGAATCTATTTAGCGTAGACTAAAACTTGTATCGACTGTCCCTTTGAATCGGTGTAGACTATTCGTAGATACAAACGACGATATACTATTAAATTTGATTCGGTACGCAAACCAGTATTTTTGAGATAAGGAATAAACTGGATTTTGTAATAATAAAACACAGGTTAGCGCAATCTGACGAGGCGCAGGTATAAAGAAAATTGCTCTTGCCCTATCTTGCTGCATTCATCTTTTATGCTGTGTACGAGAGCTCAAGCATTCATAAAGTGCTTAGATGTTTACAGAAAACATCTTGTTGGCTATACAAAATTGGGATGGTAGGAAAGCACTTTTGAGAGTGCAATTTAATTTATTAGTTACCTCCTTTCATGTTGGGTTTGCTTCTCTGATTTATATATTTGTTTGTCTGTAGGTAGTGTCGAGAGACTGCAGCAGTTTATTACAAGCGCACTACCGTCTCGACGGTCACCCGCACGTCAATCCCATCCACGAAGTGCTAGTCGGTGACAAGAGGGTATACCTAATCTTCCCTCGATCACACTCTGATCTCCACTCGTACGTGCGGGCGAGAAAACGGCTCAGAGAACACGAAGCTCGAAGGCTGTTCAGGCAAATGGCAGAAACGGTGGCCGCGTGTCACGAACAGGGCATCGTTTTAAGGGACCTCAAGCTAAGAAAGTTCGTCTTCGCCGATCCACAAAGGTGAGTCCCTACAAAATTCAGCTTAAATATTACATACTAGATGTACCAGCGACTTTGTACGCGCATATTATATAATTCAAACATTAAACCCCTATTTTATTTTGGGGACGGAATTTTTTGGCAGGTACGACCGAGTTAAATAGATCCAACTTATGTATGAGACTTCATACTTGAGGGAGGTCAACCGACAACTTCGTATTAAATACAGATATCGTGATATATTTTTTTCTAAGTTGTGACCAAGTGTCTAAGAAGCTAATCTTAAAGAAATCTATCCATTACTTCTTAAGTGATGCGCGAACAAAGCAAAACCTCTGTTTTTATTTATATTGATTTTGAAATATAAGCAGCTAACTAAACGCGATGATTACTGCTAAATGTAAATAAGTACAGGTTAACTCTTACTCGCATCCATAATGTCATTGAATCGATTGCGTCGACAGTTGTAGATGGTTTCTTAACTTTATGTGCTGTGTTTTCGCAAGTTGATTTAGTATAGAGAAACCTCGGCCAGTATAAGTTGCAATCGTTTGAAATACGACATTATCTCCTGTTAGTGCTGCCAGCCAGTCGGCCGCGGTTCCAATCGGCGTGTGCTAAATTTTACCAACGAAACGGCTGACGCAACGATCCCATAGAGACGATATCTCCCGGCGTTAGCAACCGAATCGCCTCGGAAATCGAAATTGCTTGTGCAATTTGCAACAGGCAGCCGATGAAAAGCTAACGATATTTCTTAAATTATCACTAAAAACAACTAAATATAAATTAAATTTAAAATAACGTTCTGAATAATATCGTTAAACTGCATCATGAAAAAGATACGTTCGATTATTCCGATCAACCTAATCGATGACTTCCTTCTATTTTTTATCATAAGCATGAGAAGATCGATCGTCGTGAGAAAAGAAAGTTCGAAGACAAAAAGTATCGGAAAGGAAACGGAAACACTGTCTGTGTTTTAAGTAGTGCGTCATTTCCTTTGTAGTGTGATAGCGCCACGTATGACGATAAACAGTTATCGAGTAATTCATTATTACCATTTTACGCGACAAGAAGATAAAATGTCCATTAGACACATTGTTTTCCGGTGTAGGTTGCTTGCTTAACGTTTGAAGCTGATTACACGAAAATTATGCATTCACGTACACTTAGCAAATTATATGTTAAAGATAAGTTAAATAATAGCCGATCATAAATAGTAAGTAAAACACGAACTACAATAGGACAATTGTATGCGCGAATGGCACGAAGCGTTACCCAATGTCTTTATTAATTATAACCACCAGCCGGTAGGAACTGGCGGATTTTCGAACTTTTGAAACGTTATCTGGCCTCCATTGTTGCGAATATCTCCGGCAATGCTAGCGGCTCAAGGCGAACGGTGTCATTGCTGCGCACACTCAGATACAATACTCCGCAATCGGGTCAAGGGACCGCAGCCGCACCGCACACGCAATATACTACCTACCCCATGCACCAGGGTACCTGTCCACCTTACCGATCAGGTGATTCTGGCTACTATACAAAGGGAATATTTTATGCACCCTTTATAGACCGCATTCCAAAGGGCTCAATAAAATTCCAACACTCATCTGTCCTGTATTACGACCCCCATCATTGTTGATTTAACAAGATTCCTTTATTTGGATTACATAATGGATTTAATCTAAATATTTCTAGCACACAATGAGTTTTTTATTCGATAAGTCTAAGGTACCTGATTAAATTAGTTGAATGCAAATTCGACAGCCCTCCCACGATCGGGGCAACAACCCATCTCGAGAGTTCTCCTTGACGTCCCCGCTGAGACAATGTTCATTACGCCTCCACAGCCCACAGAAAGTGACCGAATGGTTTCTTTGACCTGACGGCGTCGACGCCCCTAGTGACATTAGTCAGACGGATTCGAAAATGCCTTTGACGCGACCGCTAACCCGATATCAACTACATGCACCACTGAATAAATGGATGTACAGTTACCACGGCACTCGGTTTGTAAACGAAAGCGCATCTCTATTTACACAACAGTATTAACTGAGCCCGTTTTAGTGGACAGACGGTAGAAAAAGGTAAAATTTAATACCCTTCAGCGAAGCATCATCAAAGCGAACGTTGTCAAAAGCGTCGCTTCGCGTTGCGGCACGGAAACATCGCGGCCGGGCCTCAAATGTAAAAACTTTTGCCCTACCCTTTACGTAATATCAGAGCTGCCACAGACGCGAGCACCTCGAGACTTGAGAAACCTTTTCCAACTTCTACCTCAAAGCAGGAATGTTTTACGTTTGGTTATTTACACAGTGTAAAAAGTCTAAAGCATCAACTTAACCGCGTCGACAGGCATCATATTTTTAAGCAATTGAACTTCTATGTGGTAGTAAAAAAAGATCCAATAAAAAATAACAAATGGTAGCCACAAAGTTTGAATTATTGTAGCCATTAATTTAATTAAACAGGATATTGCAGATGTTTCTAGTATTATCACATGTCACTCGAAAAGCGGAAACGTTTTTTGTTTCAAAAACGGACCATCATCTGTAGATCAGGTAGCCAGATGCAAGGACTGTCGTTTGACCCCAAAATCTAAGTCTCGTTGATAGGCGACCATTCAACTTTCCCAGAGAGCATTCGCCGAGACATCTGATCTTCCGTATGGTCAATCAAAATTTACATATATCGCGGCAGCTGACCTCGTTTAACCCTAATAAATTCTAATGATTATGCACACTATATGCCATAGCGGTCAAGTATTTTCTCCAGCTGTTCTTCGCAATCGTGAGAATAGTCGCAAGTCTGATTGTGGAAGGTGCAACACGAGCAAGTGCCCACCCCTAGTCCTCGGTTCTCACGTCTTTGATATAAAGCAACCCCCTTATTATAAATTCGAGTCATCCGGTAGGACGCCATGCTGCGTTATCCCGCGCTCCGTCCGTCCCGTCTCAAAGGTAAACAAGAGCATTAATATTGATTCCGCGCTCTCTTTGCCGCTTTGAAGTGGATTTCCTTAACACTCGACCGTAGTTTTTCCCGTCCTTTGAGACTAAAACAAATTATTTTTCTTTATCAAGGCACGATACTTCGGGCTCATCGTAAGATCGTTTGACATGATAATTACGGCAAAATATAACTTAATGCAGATTGCAGTGCTTTGTTTGTCTGAATATTTCAATATGAAATTTACATCGGTACAGATTTAACTTTGTATTATCGTGACTTTTATATATTAATATTGAACTTTACATAAAATAGAAAATTATGTTGAATTTACGGTCGGCCGATTTAATGAAATTTTAATTTTAAAAGAATCTCCTTGTTCTAATGTTTTCATATTTTTATAACGAAGTCGTACATATATATTGACATGTATTTAATAAATCGCATCAATATACGTTACAGGGATCTATCTATAAGAGAAATCTTAAGCAATATATCCAGGCATAGGCCTTGGGGGAAGAAATCGAGGTCGTTGGGAACTGATAGCGCAGGTAGCATTCTCCTCGGCCTCACAGATCGGACACCTGCGAGCAATGAAAAACTGATATCTAGGGTCCACATCCTAAATGGTTTATTTGCGTCAAATCACCGGTAATTTATCGCACTTGCTCTGCAAAAAGCGGAAAGCCGGATGTTTGTCGTAAACTGCTTTAACTTAAATGCTTTTGGAATTGTCCACTTACCGGAAAGTCCACGCGGAACTACATTCACGCGACGTAAGTCTATTGTAATCGTCCCCGCTTTAATTTTAATTTGGCAGGATTTTACAGCACAGAAAATTACATAAATCTCATAACGCACCAGACAGAATGGAGCCCGCTTTGTGCTCTCCGTAGATAGCACGAAGCCTTTGTAAACAATCTCAGGTATAAAATTGTCCTCAGCGCATTGTTCGCCCCATCCCGCCCACTCCACGCCAAAATAATAATACCCGGCGAAACGTTCCAGGTAACAAAACAAAACCCAAGTTTTTTGCGTAACACGGTGTTCAGAAGCCGGATCGGGTGATCGAATGCACCGCAAACAATGACGCTCCTGCGATATGCCGGCGTTAATTTACACAACCCGATACATCTATACGGTGTTGTCAAGGTAATGTGTAGTATTAGCAGTATCATGTCTAACTCTACCGAATGCACCGAAAGATGAATGTTTCGCGAAGTGGATTTCGTTCGGACTGGCCGGTGTCTAGTCGCGAAAGTATATTTGCACGTCTGCGGCGCTAACGGGATATTTATGGCCGCGGCTGCGCTGGCGCTCAGCGGCGGATGTGCCAAATTGGTTCGCGATAGACCCGGCAGACGCCGCCGCGTCGCATACCGGCCCGGCCACCGGCTGACACTACATTTCCTTCCATGCGAGAGGCTCATTTAGAGCCGATTTAAATTCGGCTTCGACTAACACGCGATCGCTCCTGCCTGAAGTAATTTCGGTGAGATGCATGCAAGACTTCGAGCTAACCGCACCAGACCGCTCAAGGTGTTTGCCGATCGGCGGTAGTTGGGTGGCCGTACCGACACGCCTACATCGACTATTTTGAAAACATTTTGAAACACGGTTGCCAAAGGCTCGTGGTGCAAGACCCGACCACGTTACAGCGACGCATTTGCATAATACCGGGCGCTCGGTAATCCACCCGTACGTCTCAGTTTCGACAGTTGTATAACTTCGGTGAACCGTGAGAGTCATCGTTGGCATTGCATAACGGATCCTCGGCTACATGTTCACGTAAAAACGGGAGCTGCGCAGTTTAGTTTGGCACGCGCACCAGCACCGCGACTAAGTGTGATTGCGCATCGTATCAGAATATACGCTGTGATTCAGGCGTGCCGGAATTCCGCTAGCTATGCTGCTCGTTTTCGGGCGTTTGTTTGCGACCTCGCACTCGCGCGGCTGCTGAGGTCGCGGCAACTGTGCCAATGTCGCGCTGCCGATGCCGACGCGGCGCCGCGGCCGCCTCCTCGCTCGTGCGGAACAACTGGACTCGTTAAAAACAATGATCCGCTTTTCAGTTATGTTACATTACACTCGTTACATTAACACGTTCAGCAATACCTACGCATCTTGCCGACACGTAAATACTTACGACCGACGAGAGCGTACTGGGCATTCGTCACAACTATAAATAAAGCATGTTCGCACCTTTTTTGGTGGTACGAAAACACCGGACGTTGCTACCGGACGTGGATGCTAGTGCATTGCTCTCTTACGAATAATACTTCTACAACATTGTTATTCTGGGAAACGAATTACCGGGCATCGTCGCCGTCCATACAAAAGAAAATCGGATTGTTAGTTGAATCCAAAGTAATGTTTACGTGCAGCTTGACATCTGCGGGGCAACAGGTTCATTGTTAGCTCAGAAGAGCGAGGTTCCGGTGGCCATTGACTCGCCGAACGCTGCCACTATTTTGACAAGCTTCTTGTCGCTTAAAACAACAATTTCTCAATGCGTCGTGGATTTAGATGTCGGGTCCACAGCTGAGAAAACGCACGACTAGCTATTAAATCGATCGAGTTGCGTAAAACAAAGGTCTGCGAAACCTTGTGCAAGCGGCGCGCCCGCGCTGCGCCGACATATCTGCGGATTTGCGTAACCGCGCACTTATCCGCCGATACGACGCCCGTGTGTTGTGACACGCTCCGCTTGCCTTCATCTGTAATACTTGCATTCATTCAAAATGTGCCTAGTGCGAGCTCTAAACGGTTGCCTAATAAATAGCGCAAAGGCGAGCAACACTGAATGATTATTTCCTAACAAATCCCGACTGTGAACTAACAATCGATATGATATAGCCGTTTCATTATTTCGTGAGTAGTATAAATCGGAGCATTATTTGCCATTTTCTGTTGAATTTACGACATCTTGCGAAAAGTTTGAATATTATTCACCGTGAATTCTGAGTTAAAATTCCCGCAAATGTTAATCAGTCGCGCCCCCAAGCCATGGGCAGCGGTCCGGTGTTGCTGTCACGTCATGATATCACCGAGTGAGTCATCGCGGTCGTGACTGGAGACGGTGAGCGTCGGATGAACTGGCTTAACCTCTCTCCGAGGTCTGCAACATGCTCGTTAAATATACGTACACCTCAGAGTATAAATCCTAGTAATATTTACTATCAGGATAGAAACGAGTTCTGAATTTGATTTTTTTGCTATTGTTGTTACGCTCTCAAGGAGGTTGAATTGATAATTGGGTAGCAACTTGATACAGTTATATACATAAGCTCATAGCAACGCAGCTTATGACTCCGGGAGTCGGTCGTCAAACTTTCCACTCGGCGAGCGCACGCGACCTTATCCCGGCAAGGATAAAGCGCATTCAAGACCCTTGCAAAAAACGCGCACGTGCCGCCAATTAGGGGACGAGACGAGGCTCAGCGCCCTCGGCTGTCTCACAAGAGCGCTCGCGAGGAACGAAGGTGGTACCGCTGACCGCCAAGACACGCGCCCGCCATTTCTAAGCCGTTTCATTTTACACCGTTCCATGTCGTTCCATACGACTTGTAATAACATTTTACAGAACATAACTCCGCGTTAAGTGACAGATTTTATTGTTCTCACGTTTTTTTGTTCAAAACCTGCTGCGGGGCGGTTACGTCGTTTCGATCCAACTGCCCGCTGCATATCCGCGACACGAAGGTCGCTGACCGCCGAAACTCATCCAGCGTAACCAAAACATAAAGCTTTGTTCTAATGAACAGATAGGGGCGGCCACAATTTTAATGCAGGCAACATTAATTCGAAAGCAATTAAGCCCACGATCAATAACTATTTGAAGTTCAGTTCAGTTTGTTCCAACAACAGACAAGTCCGCGTGATTGTTGTTAGTAACAACATGTAACAAGTTTAGTACGTAATACATTTTCCCCGTAATACAAACATGAGTTCCACGCCACCGTTATCGCCTTCCACAATGAGTCTGTTGAACTCGGTTGCTAGCTCATTTGAAATGAATTATCCAGGAATGTGCCACGGTGTTACGCGTAGCTCGTTTTTTCCTCCACAAAACCGTTCCACATGAAAAATTCGAGGCCGGTGAGTCCTGTAGCGGGTGTTAAAAATCTGTTCTGAGACACAATATGACAATGAAGGCTGATTCATTGTATGACGAGCAATGAATGCCATGATGGATGCCATGCAATGCGTCAGTGCACTCGATGACGTCATCGAGAGGGAATTAAAAATCGGAGGGCGACAATAGGAGGGTTCGGGATGAATCATTTAAGCTCCTATCCGGTCACTACCCTCGTTTGGTGCGTTGTATGCTATTTATAACGAACCCCAAGGTATCAGAAATACTTTCTTACTATAGCAGCCCCATTCCAAAATATAGCTCCATTTATAAAACTCACATTTACGCGTAAATGCTTACAAACACCGCGTTATTTTAGGTTCTTTGATGTCATAATTTAATTTAGGCCTATGATACGCCTAAATTAAATAATGATAAAATAACAATTTCAGATCACGACACAGATTCGGTTGTAGTGACGCATAGTAGTTATATATAACTAATATAATTATCTTATGTGTTACGCATTTAAAAAAGAAGTATATTTGTTATTCAGTTTGGAATAGATTTGTCACAATATCACAATCAATAACACATGCAATATATATACCTACCCAAACTTAAATCGAATAGGCCATAACATATAGCCAAATCACGAACACTTGCATTGATTGCGAACCTTTTCCGATCAACCAACCACTCGTAAACACAATGAACAAGCAAAAACCAATGCACAATACAAAAACGAACATTGGCGCACGTCGATTTAATTTATTCACGGGCAAAAACACCAGCGAATAAAATATACACGGGAGGATTCAAGGGAATGTAAGCTAAGGTTCGGTTTTTATGAGAATATAAAACAAAACCTAGACAACAGTGGCGTACTCAAGTTTCGTGTTAAGAGCTTTATGGCACAAGGGAGTGACCTGGCTACCGATCCACATCATAAATCTCCGACCGCCCGCTCCTCCTATCACCTTATTGCACACCCAACCTTGGAGTTTAAAAAGTGTACTGCAAAAGTTTCCTTAAGCCAGTAATTATTGTGACGAGAGACCTATTTTAGTCTCGAAATAAATGCTCTGTTTTGATCCGTCGTGTAGGCGACGCTCGTGAAAATCCAATGTACAAAAGACGCTAAACGAACAACATTCGTATAACATTACCATTTCATTCCGTTTAACCACTGACGGAGGCGTTGGCAATTTCGACCGTCCTTATTTTCTTTCGAGTAAATAATTTCAGCCGTATTATCCACCTACGTGAATCGTTTGGTGCGCAAAACATTCTGTTGCGCCCATAACTTTTCTCTCCGTGACCCGATCGTCTTCATTCCGATATCTCCAAATAGCCATCAGCTTCCCCTTTCAAT
>DWPH01000064.1:0-13080 GCA_018251535.1 Autochton itylus | reverse complement strand
CATATCCCCCCATAGAAGGGCCAAGAACAATTATCTTTTTATACTTTTTGGTAATTTCATTACATAATGGAATAATATGATTCATATCTGAATGCAGATAATGATTATCAATTTTGGGTGTAATACCTAAACAGGATATGTTGTATTTTTCTACAATAGGAAGAAGATAATATGTTTCTTTTGCGAGATGATTTTCATACCCCCCTAAAAATGTAATTATAATATAATCTGAGTTACCCTCATGATGGTGTAGATATAGTTCCTCCCCTTCAAAAATGATCATACTATGTCCCTTGATATTTATTAGTAATTTTTAAAAAAATTTTTGGTAGTATAATTGACCAATATTAATTTTTCAATATTGATCAATTACATTAATAAAAGCTTAAAATGTTTTCACCCTTAGAGACATTTATTATATTATAAATTAAGAAAGACTAATTTTTTAAACAATAAAATATTTTGCCTTTGGATGAAAAATAACCAGTGCAGATGTGGATTGCTCTGGGTGTAACTGCCATTCCTCTGATAAAGTAATGCCTAATTGCTCTGCTTTCAAGAGTTTCAGAATATGTTTTTGATCTTCAATATTTGGACAGGCTGGATATCCAAAAGAATAACGTGATCCACGATACCCTTGCATTAAAAGTTGGTTCATATCAGGATCATCTTCACTCATATATCCCAACTCTGAACGCATGCGTTGATGAGTATACTCTGCCATTGCTTCGGTCATTTCAACAGACAGACCGTGTAAGTATAAATAATCTTGATAACGATTATCCTCGAACCATACTCGGGTTGTATCAGATGCTTGTTGTCCAACGGTTACGACTTGCAAACCGACAACGTCACGCACTGGATCATCAATATCACGGATAAAATCAGTAATACAAAAACGATTAGCCCCAGACTGTCTGGGTAAAGAAAAACGACATAACTCTGTTTGACCATCTTCATCAAAAAGGATCAAATCTTCTCCACAAGCAGCAGCCTTCCAATAACCGTATAAAGCTTGTGGTTGAAGGATATTTTCTTTTTCACATTGGTTGATGAGTTTATGCAAAATAGGTCGCAGTTCAGTTTTAGCATTTTCAAGGAATTCTTCCAAAGTTTTTCCTTGTTTTTTCATCCCCCACTGCAGCTGATATAAAGAACGCTCGTTTAAGAAGGGCAAGATTGCTTTCATCTTGGCTTCTAATTTTTTTACACCCCAAAAAGGTGGTGTAGGCACATCTTCATGAGGTGCCATTTCCTGACGACGTTTGGTTGATTCTGGCAGAGTTAACGGTGGAGTTTCTATTTTTTCTTTTTTAGCAACACGTTTAGGACGCTTATTTTGCACTTTTTGGGCTGCGATATATCCTTCTAAATTACCTTGAGAAATTTTTTCCATCAAAGTCAACCCATCAAATGCATCACGCGCATAGGCAACAAGGCCATTATTCTTGCTATATGCTTGGGAACAATCCTCTTCAACATAAGCACGAGTTAACGCTGCACCCCCTAATAAAACAGGGATATCTAATCCTTGTTCCGCCATTTCTTCTAAATTTTCTCGCATAATCACGGTGGATTTAACCAAAAGGCCAGACATGCCAATGGCATCGGCTTTATGTTCTTTGGCGGCAGTAATCATATCCGCAACAGGCACTTTAATGCCTAAATTAACAACATTAAATCCATTATTGCTGAGGATAATATCAACTAGGTTTTTACCAATATCATGCACATCGCCCTTAACAGTCGCCAAAACCATAGTGCCTTTGGTATCGTCACTGGTTTTTTCCATAAAAGGTTCAAGGAAAGATACGGCGGCTTTCATTGTTTCAGCAGATTGTAATACAAAAGGTAATTGCATTTTTCCTGAACCAAACAGCTCACCAACTGTTTTCATCCCACTCAGTAACAAGGTATTAATAATTTCCAAAGGCTCGTATGTTTCCATAGCCTTTTTCAAATCTTCTTCTAATCCTTTGCGATTACCGTCCACAATACGATCATGAAGTTGTTCTTCAATTGTTGTTGCCACAGGGCGTGCTGCAGCTTGAGAGGCCTTACGATCTGCAAAAATTTCTAAAACTTTTTTCAGAGGATCATAGTCAGCGGTTCTACGATCAAAAATTAAATCCTCTATGACTTTGACTTCTTCTTTGTCAATTAAATGCATCGGGCGGATTTTGGAAACATGAATAATCGCAGAAGTCATGCCTGCTTGTTGCGCATGGTATAAGAAAACCGAATTTAATACAGCACGGGCAGCAGGATTTAAACCAAAGGAAATGTTGGATAGACCCAATACAATTTGAATGTCTGGGAATTTATCATGGATTGCCTTAATACCTTCCAAAGTCCACAATCCTAATTTACGATCATCTTCAACCCCTGTTGCAATGGTAAAGGTGAGGGGATCAATCATCAAATCTGACTGAGGCAACCCATAACGATCACATGCGAATTCAACCAAGCGTGTGGCGATGCGTAGTTTATCTTCTGGTGTTTTGGCCATGCCGACTTCATCAATCGTCAATGCAACGACGGCAGCACCAAATTTTTTAGCCAAGACCATACGCTCTGCAGCAATTTCTTCACCATCTTCGAAGTTAATGGAGTTAATGATGGGTTTACCACCATGAAGTTTTAAACAAGCTTCAATAACATCTGTGCCAGTTGAATCTATGACGAGAGGTGCATTGATAGATGAAGTAAAGCGTGGGATGATTTCTCCCATTTCGGCCATTTCATCGCGTCCTACGAACGCCATACAAACGTCAAGAGCGTTTGAGCCTTCTTTTAACTGTTCACGCCCAACGGTAACACAGCCATCCCAATCTTGTTCTGCTTGCAAATCACGCCATTTTTTAGAACCATTAGCATTACAACGCTCTCCGATGGAAAAAAGACTGTTTTCTTGGCGTAAAGGCACAGAAGAAAAAAGGCTTGCAACAGAGGGTACTGCAACATGCGTGCGTGGAATGGTTTTAGGACGATCGGCAGAGCCTTCTTTTTGTGCTCTATCACGTAACACTTTGTCCATCGCGGCGATATGATTTGGATTAGTTCCACAACAACCACCCAACATATTTATCTTTTGTTCCTCTATATAACGTGCCATCCAATGACCCATTTCCTCTGGAGATAAAGGATAATGTGTTTTACCGTCTAAGAGTTCTGGCAAGCCAGCATTCGGTTGCATAGAAATCAGGCGTGGCCAATATTGAGATAACCATTTAATCGCCTCGGCCATTTCCCGAGGGCCAGTTCCACAATTCATACCCATCATATCCACGTCAAGCGCATCAATAATCGTTGCAGCGGCGGCAATGTCACTTCCAACCAACAGGGTTCCTGTGGTTTCAATGGTGACCTGAACAAAAATAGGCAGAAAAATATTGGCTTCTTTTTGAGCAATCTTTGCGGCATTAACGGCAGCTTTGATTTGTAAAGGATCTTGACAAGTTTCAATCAAGAATCCATTTACATCACCATCGATTAATCCTCGGCATTGTTCTGCAATGGCAGCTTCCAAAGGATCATAAGCAATATTTCCAAGCGAAGGGAGGCGTGTACCTGGGCCAATGGATCCAACTACAAAACGTTCTTTACCATCTTTAAACAATTCAGCTGCTTCATTTGCAATTTCAGCGGCTCGTTTATTGATTTCTCGGGTTTGATCTTGAAGATCAAACTCGCTGAGGGTAATCGTGGAACCACCAAAAGAATTGGTTTCCACCATATCAGCACCAGCCTCGAAATACTGTCTATGAATATCACGAACCAAGTCTGGTCTGGATAAGTTTAAAACTTCTGTACAATTTTCTTTGTCCCAAAAGTCTTTTTTGGTATCCAAATCAAGCATTTGGACAACAGATCCCATACCACCATCGCAAAGAAGAATATGGTTTTGTAATTTATTAAGAAGTTTACTTTGCCTAGGCATGAAATCATGTCCTCAATCGTTAAAAAAAGGATTTAAAATAATAGTTTTTTATCTTATAGAGTATATGCTATATTTTTTTCAATCAAAAACCTATTTGATCATATGGATGATTACTATAGTTGTAAAATAATGCTCAGTGTTAAAACGTTATAACATAAAACGTTCACTGTGGTTGAAAATGCATTCTTATGGAATATATAGTAAAATAAAAAAGATAATAATTTTTTTTGTGATCTTGAAACTAATTTATTTAAAAGACATTAAATGGTTTGAATTATTTGCAAATAATTGATATGTTCCGTTGTGCTTCTTTAGGATCGTAACTTCAAAATATTACTGTACCGCATTAAATATTGTTTTTTGCTGTATCTTGTTTTGGAATATTTAGAACTATGTCTTGGGGAATCATTAAGTTAATTTTGTTAAGATTATTGATAGAGGATGATCCGTGGATCAACCATTAAACACTCCCCCTCAGTCAGGGTCGGGGCAAAATAAAGACGGTACAAGTCAAAAAACTGAACGTCTTTCCCCGATGATGATCCGTATTCGTGCCGCTATGGCTGCTGCTAAATTTCACGGAGTTGATTTAGATATTCGTGATTTGGCCAAGCAACCTGGTGAAGGTTCTCCCTCTCCAGCAACCCTTTCACGTTGGCTAAACGGTCAAGGATTGGTTGCAAAAGGCATGCGTTTAAAGTGGCGATATTTAATTCGCTTATATAACTCTCCTCCTGTAGTGTTAATGTTCAAAGATGGCTCTGCGGGCTTGATGGTTGGCGTTAATCCTAAGAAGCGTATTGTTTTTTTACGAGATCCTTTGGGCAAAGAGACCGATACTCCGATTGCTGTTGATGAATTGCGTTTACGTCAAGCATGGACAGGTGATGTCCTTCTAGTAAAGGCCAATCGTAATCTATCTGAAGCTGAAGCAAAAATTAATTTTACATGGCTTACAAAGATGGTGTTGCGTGAACGTGTGTCGTTGCGTGATATTAGCTTTGCCTCCATGATTATCAGTATCTTACAAATTTTCCCTGCATTTATTGTGATGCAGGTTGTTAACCGAGTGATAGCGTTCCATTCAACAGCAACATTAGTGTCTATTACTGGCTTGCTTATCATTTTGAGTTTTTATGAGGTTCTCATTTCGTATGCTCGTCGTGAATTGACGGCAGTATTGGGTAATAGGTTGGATTCTCGTATCTCTATCCATACTTATAATCGTTTATTATCCTTGCCCTTAGAGTTCTTTGAACGTCAACAAGCAGGTCGTATTGTTGGTAAAGTTTCTCAGATATACTCTGTCCGTGACTTTATTACGGGAAGGTTGCTGACGACGTTTCTTGATTTGTTTACCTTAGTGGTTATTTTGCCATTCTTGTTTTATATCAGTCCAACCTTAGCATGGCTTACTGTTGCTGGTGCTGGTGGGATTGGGTTGATTGTCGTATTGTTTTTTCCAGCCATTACAATTCGCTTTAAAAACCGTATCGAAGCTGAGATGGGGCGTGCATCCATGATGTATGAAACTGTAGCAGGTATTCGAACGGTTAAAACTTTAGCTTTAGAGCCTGCGCGTCGGCGTGAATGGGATGAAGTTATTGCTGATGTTTCGAAGTGGCGTTTAGCGACGTCTCGAATACAAAACTGGCCAGAGACTTTGGTAATGCCAATAGATTTCTTTATTAATCGTGGTATTATTTTGATTGGTGCTTATCTTGCAATTACGAGCCCGACCTCTGGAATTGATGCGGGTTCAGTTGTTGCTTTTATGATGTTGGGTGGCCGTGTTGCTTCGCCATTAGTAGGGATTGCAAAATTAACGTCAGTGATGACTGAAGTCAAAACTTCATTAGGTCAAGCTGGTGAAATTTTAAATAATCCAACAGAAACCAAAGCGTTAACGACAGGATTGCGTCCTAAAATTGTGGGGGCATTGGCTTTTGAAAATGTTAATTTTACGTATCCTGGTGGTAGTAGTCGTGCGTTAAAAGATTTAACATTCTCAATTCCAGCTGGGACTATGTTGGGTCTGGTTGGACGAAGTGGTTCTGGGAAGTCAACAGTTACACGTTTGTTACAAGGTGTTAGCCGAGATTATACAGGATTTTTACGTCTTGATGGCGTTGATTTGCGGGAAATTAATTTAACACATTTAAGACGCTCTTTTGGTGTTGTGTTACAGGACAACTTCTTATTCCGTGGAACGATTAAAGAAAATATTACCGCGGGTCGTCCAGGTTTAACAATGGATGATGTTATTAGAGCCTCGCGTTTGGCTGGAGCTGAAGAATTTATTGAGCGTATGCCTGCTGGTTATGATACTTTTATTGAGGAAGGCTCGACTAATATTTCAGGTGGGCAACGTCAGAGGTTGGCGATTGCACGTTCTGTTATTTTGGATCCTAAATTTATGATTTTAGATGAAGCAACCTCAGCTTTAGATCCAGAAAGTGAAGCTTTGGTAAATGCTAACTTAGAGCGTATTGCCAAAGGAAGAACAATGGTGATTGTATCGCATAGACTGTCTTCTTTGGTGAACTGTGATAAAATTATGGTTTTAGATCAGGGGGTTATGCAAGATATTGGTAGTCATGAAGAGTTATTGGAAACCTGTGAAATTTATCGCACGTTATGGCTGCAACAAAATAGACATACTCAAGGTAGCAGTAAAACCAATAAAGATAATCAAAGTGGCGATGGCTTGGTGCCTGAAGGAGTATAATTATGGTAGATGATAATAAACAAGATCAATTACCAAAAGGCACTCAACCTAATGGAAGCGATGATATAAACACTTTGACTCATTCTGAAAAACAAAGTCAATCAATTGAAAATGTTTCTAAAACATCTGAGGTTGTTGATGCGGAAAAGGATGAGACCGTTCCTGATGGGTATTATTTGCCTGATGCTGATTCAGATGATAGTTTTGGCGCTGATATGCCCCAAGCATTGTTGGAATTTCATTCCCCGACTTCTGCTGCAATTAATATGCCGCCTACGGCTTCTGCTCAATATTTGACTTGGTTGATTGGCGCTTTGGCTGTTTTTTCGATTTTAGGGATGTGTTTTTTTCCGTTAGACAAAGTTGTATCTGCTGATGGGCGTTTGATTTCAACGACTACTCCTTTGTTGATACAGCCTTTAGAGCAAAGTATTATCAAGTCAATAGACGTAAAAGAAGGGGATTTTGTTACTAAAGGACAAATTGTTGCTCATCTAGATCCTACTTTATCTGATGCTGATATTGAAAATTTAAGAGTGCAAGTTGATACAGATAAAGCTGAATATGAACGTTTGCGTGCTGAGGCAGATGGTAAAACATACACAGTAGATCCATCTAATTCTGCATCCGTAGAGCAAGGCAATCTGTTTCTAAAACGTAAGTTAGAATATGATGCTAAAGTTGATAGTTTTGATCAAAAAATTGCTGAACAGCAAGCTCAATTAAAAAATTATCTAGCAAGTATTGCTGTTCTACGTGGGCGAGTGAAAGTAGCCTCAGATGTGCATGAAATGCGCCAAAAGTTACAGCAAGAAGAAGTGGGTAGTAAATTATCTACCTTAGGTTCACAAGATACTTTAATGGATGTTGAAAGTAGATTAATTACAGCTCAGCAATCTGCGAATGGAACAAGTAAAAGAATTGAATCATTATTGTCAGATCGTACTGCATATATTGAAAACTGGAAAGGCTCAGTTTACAAAGAGCTTAACGCTTCTCTAAAACAATTGGCACGCGAGGACAGTGAATATAAAAAAGCACGTTTACGTAGTAAAAAAATAGTTTTGAGAGCAGAGCAAGATGCAATTGTATTTTCAATTTCCAAAGGTTCTGTTGGTTCTGTTTTGAATGCAGGCGTTCCTTTTATGACACTGATTCCAGTTGGAACAGGATTAGAGGTTGAGGCTGTTGTTGCTGGTGATGAGGTTGGATATTTAAAATTAGGAGATAAGGCAAATATTAAATTTAGTACCTTCCCTTATACTCAATATGGTGGTGCTGAAGCAATTTTAACGAATATAAGTGCCGACGTGTTCCAACCTGGTGATATGACGCAAGAAACAAACCGTCTGGGAGCAGCACCAATAACATTTAGAGAAAAGCCTTTCTTTAGAGCTCGCTTAAAAATTGAGAAATATACACTTCATGGTGTTCCTAACTTTTTCCATCCTACACCTGGATTAACAGTTTCTGCCGATATTCATGTGGGTAAAAGAACTGTTGCTCAATATTTAATGAATGGTGTTGTTCCACAGTTAACAAATGGAATGCGAGATCCTCAGTAAATTGAGTATTTTTTATGGTTTAGTTTTAGGAGGATAGCATGAGACGTTTATTTGGTTCTAAGAATAAAAAGATTGATAGAATATTAAATAAAGCAAAAGCAGCTTATGATAATAAAGATTATGAAGTTGCGTTCAATCTATTTTCCCAAGCAGCTTCTACGCAATCACCTGAAGCTCAATATTGGCTTGGAATGTGCTATCTGAATGGTTATGGAGTTATTTTAAACTTGAATGATGCTGCTTTATGGCATGAAGCAGCAGCCGAGGCTGGATGGGTTGACTCTGCATACATGTTAGCTTTGCTTTATATGAGAGGTATACCTGAGGTCAAAAAGGTTTCTGGACAAAATATTTTTGATAAACCTGATGTTGATTATGATAATTTAAAACCAGATTGGGATAGGTCTCGTCATTGGGCAAAATATGCTGCAGAGCAAGATTTGGCTGAGGCGCAAGCTTTATATGCATATTTGATCTCTCATGAAACCAAAGAGCCAGAAATTATCACACAGGCATTAGAATGGTACGATAAATCAATTGCTCATGATTCTTCACAAGGATATATGGGGAAGGGGTTACTGTTATTGCGTTTAGGCGAAAATGAAGCTGATTATGCTGAAGCAGCCAAATTTTTAGAAGTAGCAGCTGAACGAAAAATGGGATCTGCATTGCATAAATTAGGTGTGATGTATGAAACAGGTAGAGGTGTTCCTACTAATTATAAACGTGCGGCAGAGTTGTACAAAGAAGCAGCAGAACTTGGGATCAGAGATGCCCAGGCCTTATATGGTGTAGCATTAAAAAAAGGCCAAGGGGTAGAACAAAATTTTATCCAAGCTGAAACTTGGTTAAGAAAAGCTGCCTTAGCAGGAGATATTGAAGCTGCCGTTGTGTTGGCAGACATGAACGGCTCTGGAAATGATGAAATCCCACCCAATTATACTGAAGCGGCACGCTGGTATGTCGTTGCAGCAGAAAGTGGACATATATCTGCAACACGTGCTTTGGGGTTATTATATCTCAGGGGAATGGGGGTACCAAAGTCACTAGATAAAGCTGTTGACTTATTAGCCTTTGCTGCCAAAAGAGGTGATGTTATTGCTATTGTAAGTATGGGAGAGATTGCAATTCAATTGCCCGAAAGTAACTTACAAATTGATAATGTTATTGAAGAATATTTGACCCCGGGTGCAGAGCAAGGGTTTGCTGTTATTATGTTTAATCTGGCAGTTGCATTATTACATAGTAATTCGCTTAATCCAGATTTCGAAAAAGAAAAACAAGCCAGAGAGTGGTTAAAAAAATGCTGTAAAGAGGTAATACCAGCACGCTATTGGTATGGAAGAATGTTGTTGCAAGGGACTGGCGGGGAACAAGATACTGATAAAGGTTACGCTTGGATTTCTTCTGCTGCTCATGAGGGTATTATAGACGCACAAATGTTGTGGGCAAATATTTTACTTGAAGGTAACTCTAATGATGGATCAGCATTAGCAGAGGAAGCTGTAAAATTTTATAAAATGGCTGCTGACCAAGGCAGTGTCCCTGCAATGTTCTCTTTAGGTGCGGTTTATGGTGGCGGTAATCATCTTGAACCTGATCGTGAAAAAGCTCAAGAGTGGTTTAGGAAGGCTGCGGAAAAAGGTCACCCTAAAGCCCAGATGATGTTAGGACGTTATTTAGCGAGGGGGCTAGCTGGAACGAAGGATCTTGATCAGGCACGATATTGGTTGGAGTTGGCTCTGAAGTCTGGTGAAGTAGATGCTGAAATTGATCTTAAACATTTAGATGACCCTAGTTCAGAAGATGAAGTTTCTGAAATTAATACAACTGATATTAAAACAAAATCAGGAACAGCTGAAAATCAATCTATTGATACAAAAAAAGAGGCCGAAAAGAACCCAGGTAAGGTAGAGGTCGCTCCTGGATTATTTTTTGTAAAGAAGAAATAGGAATATATTAGGATCGTTATTGTTAAGATGATCCTAATAAAAGCTTTCAGTGTCTCAAAAGCCAAAAATAAGATTAAAAGAATATACTAAGAAAAAAGCAGAAGGATTAGAGCGCATTCGTCAAAGTGCTCAATCTGCTTTTGTGCGAGCGCAGGATGAAAAGACGAGAGGTAATATCCAAGAAGCAGCTCGTTGGATGGATAGAGCGCATCGATTAGCTGAATATAATCCGAATATTACATTCGACTTAGTGATGTTAAAGCTCAAACTGAGACAATATGAAGATGCTTATAGTTTACTAGTTCCTTTGATGAAGAAATTTGATTTCTACGAAGGATGGCTGGTTTTAGCAATATTGTTGGCTCATAAAAAAGAATTATCTCAATCTATAGAACAATTACACTATGCCTTATCTCGCTATTGCCCAACTAATAAAACTTGGGGAATGATTAGAGAAATTATAAGAAGTGCAGGTAAAGAGGGCTGTTGTGGGTTAATTGGTTCTGTGGGTCAAGTGTGGGTAGATAATAGGCATCGTAAGCATGTCTCTGTATTTTTGGACAATGAATGTATATTTAAAACACTAGATCCATTCTTTTCTTTACCACCAGGTTGGGAAGGGTATTCTTATTTACATGTTGAAATTGAGGATACTCCATTAGTTGGTAGTCCTATTGATATACAAGCCATTCTTCGTACGGAAGGTTTTGTAGAGAATGATGATAAATTTGTTAAAGGATGGTTATGGTATCCAGCAGAGCCCGATCGTATTCCAACTATTTATGTTACTGATGAATATGGAAAATTTAATAAAGAATTGCAAGCGATTAAGGAATTTGATGTCGCCACATTAGAATTTCCTCTTTTTAGAGCTAAACAATTTTTTATTCCAACAAATGAATTTTCGTCTGAATTATACAGGTTTCAGGATGATTATGGTCAGAATTTGATTGGTAGTCCAATTAATCCTCTGATATTACGGAACAAAACATCTCGTTTAAAGGATATTAAGAAGAAACATCAAAACTATATTCCAGTTTCCGCATACTATAAAGGGAGTCAGCCCGAAATAGCTGATGATCAAGGTGCAAGGGTTGTTGTTATAATTCCTGTTTACAAAGGCTTATACGAAACAATTGCGTGCGTTGAGAGTGTATTAAAAACTTTACCTAAAAGGTTTATTGTTCAATTAGTGAATGATTGTTCACCTGATATAGAGCTTATTGAATGGTTAGAACTTAAGGTAAATCATGAGAGTATTTTTTTAATTCATCATTTGGAAAATTTAGGTTTTCCTGGCGCAGTGAATACAGGAATACAGGCTTGGTCTGGATATGATGTTATTTTATTAAATAGTGATACTTTGGTTGCCAAAGGTTGGGCTGATTGTTTGCATAAAGCAGCTTATAGTGAAGAAAATATTGGCACGGTTACTCCATTTTCAAATGATGCTAGCATTTTTTCCTATCCTTATCATGATAAAGTAAATCCTATTCCGTCTTTGAAATCAGTACAAAATTTAATGAGGTATATGCAAAAAACACATCAAGATATGGTAATTGATGTGCCAACTGCACATGGGTTTTGTATGTTTATACGCCATGATTGTTTATCTCAAACAGGTTTATTCAGAGAGAATTTGTTTGCCCAAGGCTATGGTGAAGAAAATGATTTTTGTATGCGCGCTCAACATTTAGGGTGGCGTCATGTATTAGCAGCAGGTTGTTTTGTTGGTCATAAAGGTGGCGTTTCTTTTCAAAATAGTAAACAAGCTTTATTAAAGCGTAATCTTGGTATTTTAAATAAACTGTACTCTGATTATGATGAAATGGTTATGGACTATATTGATCAAGATTTTTTGCGTTCTGTGCGTCGCAAAACAGATCTATATCGTCTACAGGATTTAGAAAAAAAACAAGTAAAACTGTCTAAACCAATACAATATGCATTATTTATTACCCATACCTATGGAGGGGGAGTAGAGAGGGCAGTGCAAGAGCGTGCTAATGAGTTGCGTTTAAAAGGAGTAACACCTTTATTTATACGCCCAACATTGTTAGGAGACGCCTGTCAACTTGAAATACAATTAAAATCTCCCTCTTTTCAAAATGTAGATATCGAAGAATTATATCCTAATTTTAAATTTGATCTACCGTCTGAATATGATGATTTATTAGTATTTTTAAAAAATAGATCTGTTCTTTATATGCAAGTGCATCATTTTGCAGGGCATCATGTGATGATACGTAATTTACTGCAAGATTTGAAAATTGATTATGAAATATATGTGCATGATTACATGTCTTTTTGCCCCAGAATTTCCTTAATCAATAAACAAGAAGTATATTGTGGTGAGCCTAATGATTTAAGTAAATGTCAAATATGTATTGGTGAAGAACTTTTTGATGAGAGTGAACCTATTCATATGCAAAAATGGATAGATCGTTCTGAAAAAGAACTTCAAGATGCTAAGTTAATTATTGCACCTTCACAGGATACAGCCAATCGTATACATCGTCATTTTTCTAGTATCAAAGAGATACAAATACAAAATTTAGAAGATGATCGTCCGGATTTATCTGTAGAACAGTTGTCATATTTTTCACAAATTTGTAGTCAAAACCAAAATAGTCAACCTACAACTTCTTCAAAGCGGTTTAAGGTATGTTTTATAGGCGCTATTGGTATAGAAAAAGGATTTAATATTGTCCACGAGTTGGTCAAAGACGCAGATCAAAGAGATTTACCGTTAGAATTTGCATTGGTAGGGCGTACGGTTGATGATCGATTGTTTGAGAAAACAGATCGTCTTTTTATTACTGGAACTTATCAAGAGGAAGAGGCTATTTCGTTAGTTAAGCAACAGAATGCAGATATCGCTTTTTTCCCTGCAAT
>DWPH01000063.1:0-13257 GCA_018251535.1 Autochton itylus | reverse complement strand
TCCAACTCCCGCAGAGCTCCGTTCAGAGTGTTCAGTTTGTTGATACCCAGATGTACGTGCTTTAGAGCTTTAGGTAGAAAATACAAAAAGTAATAAAATCATAACAAATCCAATCTGAAACGCCCAATTCTGTATTGGTTTTGGCACAGGTTTTCTAAAAATTGCTTCTAATGCGTAAAAAACCAAACGTCCACCATCAAGAATAGGAATCGGAAATAAATTAATTAATCCCAAGCTAATTGAAAGAATAGCCATAAAATTAAAAAGATCAGCAAACCCACCTTTAGATACTTGACCTGATAATTGTGCAATTTTGATAGGCCCACCAAGATCTTTTGCAGAACGCTGACCAGTAATCATTTGCCCCAAACCCACAACTGTTTGAGCACTAACGTCCCATGTTTTTTCTACAGATGCAATAGCTGCACTCCCGATAGACATTGGCTTACCTTTGATAATATTCATATCAAGTCCAATACCTAATTGACCATTTTTTTTACCATCTTGGCTGTGACTGCCAATTGTAATAGGCAGAGAGATATCTTTACCCTCTCTATTAACTGTAATTGTTGTAGATAGATCAGGGTGTTGTTGAGCAAATAAAATGACTTTCTCAACATTAAGTTTGTCAATATCACCAATCTTAATCAATTTATCTTTTGCTTGAATCCCAGCTTTTGCAGCAGCACTATTTTCGATTATTGATTGTGCAATAGGCTCACCTAATTTAGGTTGACCAACCGTTACGAACAATCCAAAATAAATAATAATCGCTAATAAAAAATTAAATATGGGTCCTGCTGCAATAACAATAGCCCTGCTGCCGACATCCTTTCCGTGAAAGGTTTTTCCCTCAATATAAGTTGCTCTTTCTTCTTCGGTAACGTCTTCTGGATCAGCAAATCCATGAGGCCTTACATACCCCCCCAAAGGAATAGGACAAATACGCCACTCGGTTCCGACTTTGTCGTGCCAACGATATAAAGGTTTACCAAAACCAATTGAAAACACATCAACATGAACACCACGCCAACGTGCAGCCAAATAATGCCCCAGCTCGTGTATAAAAACGAGCACCCCTAGGACAAACACAAATGATAAAATCATTCGCAAGAAATCATACATAGCCAACATTAAAATTTACCCTACACGCTTACTATTTTATAAAATTACATACTATTACGGTTTTTGATCCATTCTTCAGCATGTCTTCTGGCTTCTTGATCCCAGTAAATAACTTCTTGGATACTATTTGCTTCTGGAGCACCTAATTTTTTCATTACAAATTCAACAGATTGAGGAATATCTAGGAACCCAATTTGTTCTTTTAAAAACGCATCAACAGCAATTTCATTCGCAGCAGATAAAATCGCAGGCGTACATTTACCAGCACGCAAAGCTTCACGAGACAGACGTAATGCTGGGAAACGCACTTCATCTGGAGCTTCAAATTCTAATTTAGCTACCTCAGTTAAGTTTAAACGGTCTACATTAGAACGCATTCTGTGTGGCCATGCCAATGTATGAGCAATAGGAATACGCATATCTGGCGCGCCAAGCTGAGCAATCATACTGCCATCTTCATATTGAACCATGCTGTGAATAATTGATTGCGGATGAATTAATACATCGATTTTTTCTTCTGGCATATCAAATAAACGTGCTGCTTCTATGATTTCTAAACCTTTATTGAACATACTAGCTGAATCAATGGTGATTTTTGCACCCATTGTCCATGTTGGATGTTTCAAGGCTTGCTTTAAAGTAACTTTTTTCATATCTTCAAGGGATGTATTACGAAAAGGTCCACCTGAAGCAGTAAGAATAATTTTTTCAATAGATTGAATTTGTTTATCAGCCATAGACTGGAAAATTGCATTATGCTCTGAATCCACTGGCAATAAAGTAGCACCTGCTTCTTTTACTGCTTTCAACATCACATCACCAGCAGAAACCAAGGCCTCTTTATTAGCCAAAGCAACGTATTTACCATTTTTTACAGCAGCCATTGTCGGTTCTAAACCAACAGCTCCTGTAATAGCTGCCATTGTCCAATCAACAGCAATTGATGCCGCTTCTAAAACGGCTTGTCTACCACCGCTTACTTTGGTTGCATGGCCAGATAATAATTCTTTTAACTCTGGCAAATACTGCTCATCAGCAATCACAGCATAGTTTGCATTTAAAGCAATCGCTTGTTCAGCTAGCTTTTTAACATTTTTACCACCAACCAAGGCAACCGTTTGAAATGAGGATGGGTCTTGTAATAACAAATCAACCGTTGAACAACCGATGCTACCAGTACATCCCAATATAGAAACTGTTTTCATTTTTAAATATCCTTATACATAAGTTGATCAGTTATTTTATCTAAAAATTGTCAAAGGAACAAAGATAGGCTGTTGGTCGCCAACTGGTTTAGTTGATAATAACGCCCCACCCCATTTGTCCAAAGCATTGCCAGCAGGTAAGACACAGGAAATAAAAGCAACAAAAATAGATACAAGCAATAAAGCATCAAAACGATCCAATACCCCACCATGACCAGGGATGATTTTACCAGAATCTTTAACACCCAATTCTCTTTTAAGCTTACTTTCTGATAAATCACCTATTTGGGCAACAATACCTGTAATCGCACTAAACAACGCTCCACCGAGGAAAGCAGTCGTTAAACCACCACACAAAAACCAAACAATACCACCACCAACGCACCCTGCGCCAATTAATCCACCAATAGCGCCAGACCATGTTTTTCCAGGGGAAACAGAAGGCATAAGCTTAGGCCCACCAAAAGTTTTTCCTGCAATATAAGCAAAACTGTCGCTTGCAATCACCACAGCTACAATAAAAATAACCGTCCACATTTCATAAAAAGTCATAAAACGCAACCAAAGTAGCGAAAGCCCTGCACCACCAATAACTACAGAGCCTAACCATAACTTTGATCCAAAAATAAATGCAAAACAGCCAGTAATAACAAGCGCAGGAAACCACATCCCTTGCAATGCAGCTGCATAAGAAACTAGGGGCCAAATTAAAAAGATAGCCACTCGATAATTAAACAGGTTTGCTTTAAATAAATTAGCCCATTCCACAGTCATGGCAACCGAAATAACAACCAACAACCCGATATAAAACCAACCACCAGAAACAATACAGAATAAAGCTACGGGGATAATCACAAGAGCAGATGCAATACGCAAAGGCAAATCTTGCCAAGAAGATTTCGTTTTATTTGTCACTGACTTTTAATCCTGGCCTGCTGCCAAAACGCCGTTCACGACGAACATACACATCCAGCAAATGATTGAAATGATCTTCGTTAAAATCTGGCCATAAAGTTTCTACAAAGATAAGCTCTGCATAAGCAGATTGCCATAATAAAAAATTAGACAAACGATACTCACCACTCGTCCTGACTATTAAATCTGGATCAGGAATATCAGGAGCAAACAAATATTGAGAGAAGATTTCTTCTGTCACTTGCTCTGATGTGAGTTTATGTTCTTGAACATCATCAGCGATCCGTTTAACGGCCTGAAGGATTTCCCCTCTACCGCCATAAGACAAAGCAAGCGTTAAAATCAAACGATTATTTTTTTCTGTTAATTGTTCAATTGCTTTGAATTCTTGCTGTAATTTTTTATCGAAACGCGTGATATCACCAATAATACGCACGCAAACACCCTCTTTGTGTAATTTGCGCGCTTCAAATTTTAAATAATAACGCAATAGAGCCGTTAAATCAGCAACTTCCTCTGGCGTTCTGCGCCAGTTTTCCGAAGAAAACGCATAAAGGGTTAACCATTGAATATTGTTGCTGATTGCGCCTTTTATGCACCGTTTTACAGCTTGTGCTCCTTCTTTATGTCCAGCAACTCTTGGCAAAGACTTTGCCTTAGCCCATCGGCTATTACCATCCATAATAATCGCAATATGCTGAGGCAAAGATTTTTGTTCAGACAATTTTAAACATTCGTCAGAGTGATCTACTAAAGAAAAAGCCATACTATAAATATCTATTCAGTCTAAAACTAGACTTGCTTGATATCACGTTCTTTTTCGATAAAAATTTCATCAATTTTACTGATAAATTGATCCGTAATCTTTTGAATTTCATCAGACCAATCCTTAACATCGTCTTGACTAATGTCACCATTCTTCTCAGCAGCCTTGGTTTTATCCATACCATCACGACGAACACCACGTACAGAAACTTTTGCAGCCTCAGTATAACGACCGGCAGCTTTTACCATTTCAATACGACGTTCTTCGGTTAATTGAGGAATAGGCACACGAATAAGCTGACCGTCCGGCATAGGATTTAATCCCAATCCACTTTCACGAATAGCTTTGTCAACAGCACTTACTAATGTTTTATCCCAGACTTGCACAGTTAGCATTCTGGGTTCTGGTGCTGTGATAGAGGCTACTTGAGTAATAGGGGTTATACTGCCGTAAGCATCAACGCGAATAGGTTCCAATAAAGCTGCTGTTGCACGGCCAGAACGCAGCCCCGCCAAGTCATGCTTAAAAGAATCAATTGCGCTGTTCATGCGACGTTCTATATCTTTTTTCAGGCTATCAATATCATCAACCACAGAAAAAATCCTTTTTTTTAATAAAATCTATTTTGAATATAACGAACTAGGAATCAGTTTCAGCAGAAACAACAACTTTGGTAAAAGTGCCTTGATTATTTAAAACTCGACTAAAATTCCCTTTTTCATGCACATCAAAAACAATAATAGGCAATTGATTATCACGAGCCAAACTTAAAGCTGTTGCATCCATTACATTTAATCCTTTGGCTAATGCCTCTGTATAAGTCAGAGTATCATAGCGTTTTGCCTCTGGATTCTTTTTAGGATCTGAATCATATACACCATCAACTTGTGTTCCTTTTAACATAAGGTCACAATCCATTTCAATGGCACGCAAAGCAGCTGCTGTATCCGTTGTAAAATAAGGGTTCCCAGTGCCCGCAGCAAAAATAACAACATGCCCTTTGTCCATATGGCGCATTGCTTTGTCACGAATATAAGTTTCAGCAATCTGAGGCATGGAAATCGCTGACATAATATAGCTGTCAATATTATGTTGTTGCAAAACACTATTCATCACAACCGCATTAATTACCGTTGCCAACATTCCTGCATAATCACCTTGAACCCTATCCATTCCTTTGGCGGCGGCGGTCATTCCACGAAAAATATTACCCCCACCAATTACCAAACAAACCTCTATACCAGAATTGGCAACACTTGCTATATCTTCCGCAATTGCGTTTGCAATCTCGGGGTCAACACCATAGGCTCCGCGCCCTAACAAGGCTTCTCCGGATATTTTTAATAACACACGTTTAGGGGTATAATTTTTTGAAGAGCTCATTATTTTTTCACATCTGGTTTAGGTTATAAACGGTAAAGAATACTACATCAGCAGGCGATTTTTTAAAAGTATGAAATCATTTTTGACAGTGTTTCTTGTTTATCAAAAAATTATCATTCCAAACCAATAGCTTTCAATCGAGCTTTTTCTCCATCCCAGCCTTTACGTTCTTTAACAATCAAAAATAAATGACAAGGACGCTCTAACAAGCGATTCAACTCTTTACGAGCTCGTTCACCAATCATCTTAATTTTTTGTCCCTTGTCACCAATTATAATAGCCTTATGATTAGCACGCAAAACATAAATTGTCACATCAATGCGAACGGAACCATCTGGTCTTTCTTTGAAACTTTCGGTTTCTGCAGTCACAGAATAAGGAACCTCTTCATGCGTCTGCATAAAGATTTGCTCTCTGACTAATTCGGCTGCTAATAAACGATCAGGCAAATTGGTTAAATCATCTTCAGGGTATAACCAAGGTCCTTTAGGCAAATCCTCAGCCAAAGCATCAAGTAAATCATCAACCCCATTGCCTGTCTTAGCGCTTACCATAAAGCTTTTTTCAATAGGTAGTAAGGCTGTTATTTCCTCGGTCAAAGGTAATAGTTTTTGTGTGTTAATCTTATCAATCTTATTAAATACCACCCAAATACGACGAGAGGTTTCTTTTAACTTGTTGATAATCTCGATATTTTCTTCTGTTAAACCAAATACCGTATCAATTAACAAAAGTGTAATATCAGCATCCACAGCCCCTGTCCAAGCTGCAGAAACCATTGCTTCATCAAGCTTCCTTTTGGGTTTAAAAATACCTGGTGTGTCCATCAACAAAATTTGAGTTTGCTGACGCATAACAATACCCAAAATACGCATACGCGTTGTTTGCGCTTTAGGGCTGACAATAGATAATTTAGCACCTGCCATTTTATTCAGTAATGTTGATTTCCCAGCATTTGGCGCCCCTATCAGAGCCACAAATCCACAATGCATATTTTTTATCCTGCTTTTTTTGGTTTTTTTATTGAGTTTAATTGAGTAAGTAAATTTTTTGCTGCCGCACTTTCTGCCGCACGCTTATTACCGCCCTGCCCTTGGCCCTCATATTTTTGCACAACAACTTTAATAACAAATGACGGTGTATGAGAAGGCCCTTCTTGAGAAACCAATTCATACACAGGTAATGGCAATCCCCGAGCCAAAACCCATTCTTGTAACGCTGTTTTAGAATCTTTTGGCGGCAAGGGCTGAGATTCAATAATTTTAGCCCATAATTTATGAACCAGCTTCTGAACAGGTTTTAACCCACCATCAAGATACATAGCTCCTAAAATAGCCTCTACCGCATCAGCCAAGACGCTGTCTGTATGATGAACACCTGCTTTTTCTTCATGTAAAGCCACATGAATAGCTTCTGAAATATTAAGGAGCTCTGCAATTTGTGCCAATACAGTCTTAGAAACCAAGTGCGCATGTCTGGGACCAAGATCACCCTCTTGCTCATTAGGATAGCGCTTTAGCAACCATTCTGCCATCACCAACCCCAGAACTCTATCACCGATAAATTCTAATCTTTCGTTGGAGCTGACACGCTTTACTTTTTTCCTAGGAGTGCGGTTTTCATAAATCGCAGAACGGTGAGTCAATGACTTTTTTAATAATGCCTTTGATTGAAATTCATATCCCAGCTTGCCTTCTAATTTTTTTTCAGAAATGCTAAGCGCTTCTTGCTTTTCTACTATCATTTTACGCTCTTAAATAACCGATTCCAGCGTATTTCCTCAGGCCAGTGCCAAAATTGCCATACAGGATATTTACTATCATAAGAGTAAAAAATAAACTGAACTTTGCCAATCAGATTTTCAATGGGCACAAATCCTAAATAATTCGATGTATCTGGGTTATTAAAACGACTATCAGCACTATGATCTCGATTATCACCCATCGCAAAAAAATGATCTGCTGGAACATGATAAGGAATAGTATAGTTTGGATTAACATCCCCTTCGCATATAAGATCTTGACCACAAGGACTATTCATACTTTGTAAAATTTTATGCTCAACAATTGAGCCATCTTTGCGAGGTAAATATTCTGTATATAAATTTTCAGTAAGGTCTGATTCGTTCAAAGATTCTTGATATGTATAAGGCCCATCTAAACGACGCTTAACAGGCTGATCATCAATATAAAGCACCCCGTCCTTGACTTGAACCGTATCGCCAGGTAGACCAATCAATCTTTTAACATAATAATCGAATGGCGCCTTTGTGCTTCTAAAAACAACAACATCTCCTCTTTGAGGAGGCGTATACCAAATTCGACCTTTAAAATCAGGTTGAGAAAAGAAAAAAGAGTGTTTTGAAAAACCATAGCTATATTTGCTGACAAAAATATAATCCCCAATTAATAAAGATGAGATCATAGAGCCTGATGGAATATTAAAAGGAGCAAACAATAAGCAACGAACAACAACAATAATCAGGCCTGCCCAAAAAACTGTGGAAATCAACTCTATGATACCACCAGGTTTTTTCTTTCCCTGTTGTGGGATTTGATCTATCTCATTTTTCAAATTATTATTCATAAACTCTTATCTATCACGTTGGGTCATTTTATATAGTTTGCAATAATACCAAATGCGTTATCACAATTTTTCTCCTATTTATTCCTTACTGGGCAATAATTCAATCATTACTTGCGCAAAGGCATAAGGAAGCTCATCCGTCATCGTTAATAAAATGTTCGGCTCATACCCCTCTTTCCCTAATTTATTCAACTGCTTTAAGGCACCATTTGTTAACTTTAAAGAGGGTTTTCCACTGGGTAAATTAATAACCTCAATATCTTGGTAAAATACGTCCTCAGTAAATCCCGTTCCTAATGCTTTGGCACATGCTTCCTTGGCCGCCCAACGTTTTGCATAAGTGCCAATTCGCGTTTTTCCGTAACGTGCCTCTGCTTTTTTTATTTCATTAGGCGTGAATATGCGTTGCGTAAAACGCTCTCCATGTCGGTTTAAGACTTCTTCTATTCTTCTGACATCACATAAATCAGAGCCTATACCTAAAATCATTTTTAACCCTTAAGACGTAGATCGTTCAACGTGAATAATGCCTTTGATTACTTGCAGCCCTAAAATAAGAGAATTTAAATGTTCAACATCTTTCACCTCTAAATCCAATAGAATTTCAATAAAATCTATATGACGATTTAAAATCTTTAAATTTAGAATACTACCATTATACTGTGCTGCGCGATTAGTAATACTGGCCAAAAGCTCTGAGTTATTTTCTCCGACAACCTTGACGCGACCGACAAAATTTTTCTTGGCATCGACATGGCCCAGAATATCATAATCCCAATCCATACTCATAAAACGTTCAGGTGTAGAAGCATAGTTACTGAGCATAGAACAAGATTTGCGATGCACTGTAATCCCTTTACCCGTTGCTACAATTCCAACAACCGTATCCCCAGGCAAAGGATGACAACATCCTGCAAAATGTACACTGATCCCCTTACTCATTCCCTTTAAAGGGATCACGTTATGATGATGCGCATTGGCATTCGACACAGCGGATTGTGTCTTTTTCTCGGTCAATCCAGGGACAAAGCGTGGAGCTCTTTTAATAGGACGTAACTCGGGATAAGCTGTATAAACAACATCTTTTGCCAACAAGGAATTACTGCCCACTGAAACATATAAATCAGTAACGGACGCTTGTTTTAACGGTTTTAAAACCCCTTCAAGAATTTTCTGAGATCCGTCAACACCCTCTTGACGAAATGCCTTAGCCAACGCAACGCGTCCTGCCTCAACCTTAATTTCTTTTTGTTGACTGCTGACGAAATGACGAATACGCGCTCTAGCCTTACCAGTAACAACAAAACGCTCCCAAGAAGGAGAAGGATTTCCTTCACGGGCAGTCATAATCTCAACTTGAGCACCATTATGCAATTGCTCTCGCAAAGGCACCAAACGCCCATTTACTTTGGCGCCGACACAGCGATCCCCTACCTGACTATGTACAGCATAGGCAAAATCAACAGGCGTTGCCCCTCTTGGCAGCTGAATCAACTCACCTCTTGGGGTAAAGCAAAACACTGAATCTTGATATAATTCTAACTTAGTATTTTCTAAAAACTCATCAGGTGCCGCAGAATCCTCTAAAATATCCAAAAGATCCTGAACCCAGCGCAGTTTTTTTAATTTAGGAGCCACCACACTGACTTCAGAACTGAGTTTTTGTTGCCCTTTATCTGCAACAGGTAATTGTTTGTAAACCCAATGAGATGCCACCCCATTTTCAGCAATATCATGCATTTCACGCGTACGAATTTGTATCTCAATACGCTGATTACGAGGCTGCCTTAGGTTAACACCTGTATGAATACTTTGATAACCATTGGCTTTAGGTGCTGAAATATAGTCTTTGAACCGTCCAGCAACAACAGGATAGCTGCTATGCACAATACCCAAAGCAGTATAACATTCTTCTTTACTATCGACGACAATTCTAAATGCCATAATATCAGATAGTTGTTCAAATGCGACTTGCCTTCTATTCATCTTTTCCCAAATAGAGTAACAAGATTTTTCACGCCCTGTAATTTCAACATTCTTTAAACCAGAATGCTCGCACAGTTCCTTTAATTCAGAGCAAACCTCTTCAACAATATCAGCACCTTGCCCCCTCAAATAATTTAACCGAGCCCGTATAGAAGCATCACCTTCGGGCTCTAAAACAGCAAAAGCAATATTTTGCAACTCTGTTTTAACATTATCCATACCAATGCGCTCGGCCAAGGGCGCATAAATATCCATAGTTTCACGCGCAATTCGTTGTTTGCGATCCAAACGCTGAACATAATGAAGCGTTCGCATATTATGCAAACGATCGGCCAGCTTTACAATTAATACCCTGATATCTTTGGACATCGCCAAGACAAGCTTGCGAAAATTTTCCGCTTGCTTTGTGCGATCTGATTGTAATTCTAAACGGGTAAGTTTCGTAACACCATCAACAAGATCAGCGACTACAACCCCAAATTCTTTTTCCAAGAACTCTCGTGTGACTTCGGTGTCTTCGATGGTATCGTGCAATAAGCCTGTAATAATAGAGGTAATATCAACCCTTAAATGAGCCAAGATATTAGCAACAGCTAGGGGATGAATAATATAAGGCGCCCCATTATCCCTGAACTGTTTTTCATGCGCTTTAAGCGCTACTTTGAACGCTTTTTCAACAAGTGAAAGGTCTGATTCACTATCATATTTACGAATATGACGAATCAAACCTTCACAATCAATATGATCGCTTTCACTTAATGAAATTGTGGGAAGATAAATATTTTCCACTTAACCCCTGATACTGATTAATTACCATATCATTAAGTATAAGCATAAAAACCGATAATAAAACAAGGGTTTTACTAAAAATTTTCAGACCCAGAGCGACGACGATCTAACTCACTCATAATTTCATTAATGTTTTCAAAAGAGTTCTGAGAAGTATGACGTTTTTCTTCTTCAGCAGTTACATCTTGTAAACCGAAAATATTTTTTTCAGTTGGAATTAAATCCACAACTTCTTCATCAACAGGTTCTGGTTCTGGTGCTCTGGCTAATGAACGAATAATATCCGCTTTGATCGCTTCTAAATCTATTTTTTCTTCGGCAATTTCACGCAATGCAACGACAGGATTCTTGTCATTATCACGTTCCAAAGTCAAAGCTTCCCCTCTTGAAAGGTTACGTGCTCTTTGTGCTGCGTGCAGAACAAGATCAAAACGGTTAGGAATTTTTTCAATACAATCTTCGACAGTAACGCGTGCCATGAATCATTTATCTCCGGATTTTAAATCAATCTTGTATGTCTATTCTAAATTTAACTAAAAATCAAATTTCTTCTTGTTTATCATCTTTAAAAGGAATGATTTCTTGATCGCTAGGAAGCTCCGAGATCAATTGATCAACACTTTTGTGTGATATAGGGTGTATCCATTCAGGGTCAATATCACGTAATGGATATAATACAAACCCCCTTTGATGCATCCTGGGATGAGGTACTATAAGCTTGGGTGAATCATTGATTATTTCGCCGTTAACATCCAAAATATCCAAGTCTAACGGTCGTGCATCGTTAAGTTTCTGACGCACTCTACCAGCCTCTTTTTCCATCTCATTTAAAATATTCAGCAAGGCAATTGGCTGAATTTTTACATCCAAAGCAATAACCCCATTCGTATAAAGAGGTTGAGAAGATGGAGGAATTGGGCTAGTTTGGTACCAACAAGATTGCTTTATAGAACATTGCAATTTAACGGATAAACGATGCAACGCCTCTTGACACATACCATAAGGAGTATCAGACCAAACGCCTCCAAGATTGCTACCAACTGCTATAATAATCATATTTTTATCTAACACAAAATTCGTCACTTAATTGAAACATATTAAGATTGTAATCATTATACTATCTGCTACTTTATTCATATCAATTATACTGATTTTTTTACATAATTGATTTTTTTATTGGGATTATTTGCATGCTTTTTAGAGAAAATGAAAAGGTTTGCCTCTTTATTGATGGCGCTAATTTATATTCTGCCTCTCGCAACTTGGGCTTTGATGTTGACTATAGAAACTTATTAGCCTTCTTTAGAAAACATTGTAATGTTGTACGCGCTTATTATTATTCTGCTGTGCTAGATACCGAGGAATACTCTCCTTTAAAGCCATTAACGGATTGGTTGGCTTATAATGGATTTTTCCTTGTAACCAAAAATGCACGCGAATTTACTGACCAAAATGGCCGTCGCAGAATTAAAGGAAGCATGGATATTGAGCTTGCAGTCGATATGATGGAAATTGCGCCACATATTGATCACGCTGTATTATTTAGCGGAGATGCTGACCTACGCCGTTTGGTTGAATCGGTACAAAAACAAGGTGTGCGTGTAACTGTGATATCTTCTGTAAAAACGAACCCTCCAATGATTGGTGATGAGTTACGAAGACAAGCTGATCAGTTTTTAGACCTTGTTGATATTGCCCCTGAATTTACACGTCGCTCGGGGGATAACACCGCACAAAATGATATTCCCAATCCTGTTATTCCTTTTACAGAATAAGTCACAGAGTGATGATACCCGACTTGCAACCTGATACGAATTGCCCTTTATGCCCTAGATTACTGGAATATAGAGAAAAAAATAAACAATTATATCCCGAAGGATGGAATGCACCTGTACCACCATGGGGAGATCCACAAGCAGAATTTTTGATTGTGGGTCTGGCACCTGGGGTCAAAGGTGCAAATCTAAGTGGTCGCCCTTTTACAGGGGATTATGCAGGTATGTTATTATATAACACACTAGTCAAATATCATTTTGCCAGCGGTATTTACAAAGCTGATCCTCAAGATGGTCTTTCTTTGGGTAACTGCCGCATTATCAATGCAGTACGTTGTGTGCCTCCAGAAAATAAACCCACCTCTCAAGAGGAAAAAAAATGCCGTCCCTTTTTATTAAAAGAGCTACACCATATGCCAGCTTTGAAATTTATTTTAACTCTGGGTGTAATCGCACATAAAAATATTTTAGCTTGTTTTAATCGTCCCGTAACCAGCATCAAATTTAAACACGGCCAATTTTTTAAAATTAATGATCACATCACTGTGGTAAACAGCTATCATGTATCTCGTTATAACACCAGCACAGGTGTATTAACCACACAAATGTTTGAAGATGTTATTGATTCTATTCAACAAAAGCTAAAATAGTTCAATTATTTTTTAAAAAATTTCTTATAAATAATTAAAATAATCATTCCAACTATAATTAATATATACCCAATAAG
>DWPH01000062.1:0-13372 GCA_018251535.1 Autochton itylus | reverse complement strand
CTTTTATCTTAAAAGAGCAACTGCTCCTTGTAACTACATTCATTTATGGAAAAAACTTGGAATATTAAAAATCTGTATCTCTTCCTATCTACCTCCTAAATCATCTGTAGGCGACATTACATATTTAAATATTAAATCAAATTTAGTTGAATGGTTTTTTAGAAATAAACTTTTCACAAAAACGTCATAAAAAAGACAAATTAAGCTCTACGCGGACGCATACAATTAAACAAAACAAACAAAGAATTAGAAACTACGTAGAGGCTTGCTCTTAATAACAAGCACGTATAAGACACCAATATGGTATTGAAAATCATGATGAAAAATAGCGATAAGGCGTGAAATTGTTCTCTACTGACATTCCATCTATATAACGGGTCTGTAATGTCTCTACGTGACAAATCGGGAGGTGCTGTCATGGCGTCGATGACAAATGATGGCTGTAATTGCAGGAATTTCTATACGGGAAGCATCATAATCTATTGAGACAACGGCGTGTGAGAACACCGTTTTTAGTATATAATGGGTTTGCAAAAAATACGTATATTATTATAAACTTTTATAATAGCCAAAAAGAATTACTCTAAAGTAGCAATAGACCAGACATGAGAAGAAACAGTTTCATCCACAAGTTATCAATTGGTAGTAAGTCTTTCTCTCATATAGTGAACGATTAACCGGTAATCGTCAACCATTTTTCTGTTTGTGTGTCAAAGTTCAAAACTTAAAAAAAATGCCTAACAATGTTTGAAATTGGAACCAGATTTTCAAATTTTGATACGTAAAAATTTATTATTACTAAAAGGCGTAAAACAATCGCCATGTATAACTGTTAGCAGACTACCACAAATTATATTTATTTGATATAAATTATGTAATAGCAACACTATACTCTTTATAGATTCTCGTAACTGTTATTTCCTAATTTCATACTTAAATTTTAACAAAAATATTTTTTTATTCTCAAATATTAAGCTTAATATTAATTGAAGCGATGATTTTATTACATTTCCACTGCATTTAAAACCGCTCGCAATATTTTATAAGCTTCCAGAGTACTACAGTTTAATGAAAACATTATGAACGCCCCACTTTCAATTTTAAATGAATATTTTGCTGAACATTCTAAAAGTCTCCGTGAAATTAAATTTTGTTTCAATAGCATTAATATAGTTTACATTTTTACGTGCTCTACTAAGTCTAGAAGCGGCTGAATGTATTCAAAATATGTCTTTAATTAAAACTTCTTAACTAATAATAGGTAATTAAACTTGCAAAAAATATTGACTGGCGTGACTGACGCTTATTTAATACTTTAATCGTCAATTATATCTGAAAAACATTCAGGTTGTAACGTCTCTTTATATAAATATATAATATTCCATATAAGCCTGCTAGCTACGAAAAATACACAGCTAAATTTGTAATATTCAACAATATCAACAAAATGTTTATTTTCCATGTTTCGTAAGAAGTCTGTGCCGAATACATGCACATAATTACTGATATCTTGATTTTTGTAAAATTAACCTGACAGCAATGGTAATATATAATACGATTTCGGTACCAAATTATAATTTACGAGTGCATACGGTTGAAGATGCTAGCAAACGTGTACGATATGTAGCTTCCATGAAATTTTTCTACATAAAAACTGTGTAGCAAGAAAAACCTTTAAGAGATTGTAAAAATATTACTCTTAGTATAATAAACATCGCGTGCAACGGCGATGCCAATGTCAAGTTGAAAAGTGCTAGAACTTCGTTTTAAGACGCTTTGCCTCGCCGGCTCCAGAGAGTTGCAAAAAGAAATCGTAAACGAATACTAAAATTTGTTTTAAAAGGAACCTAAGGTTGTAAGATACCTTTTTTATTTGTACAGATTGCGACTAAAATAAATGTTTGATGTTACAGGATTTCAATAATTTATGTAAATAACATGGGATATAATTTTAAATTTGATATTTGTTTCAGATTTCAAAATGCTTAAATGGGCAGTGTACGGCAAAAAGAACCAAGATGTAAATGTAGCTACTGAAATTGATAATGAAAATGGAGAAATATATGCTAATACAAACTACAACGATAGAGCAAGAAGATCTTTAGACGCGCAAACTGTAAAGAAAAGTAAGAAACCAAGTAGATACCAAAGAAGATCGTTAGGGGCAGCAGCACGGAAGAATAGCGTAAAAAATGTAGATAAAGAAAATATTAATTACATAGGAAATACACCTAATTATTTCAAAGAAGGTTTCGTAAAAAAAACTGAATTAGTAGCACTAAAAGATGTCAGCAATATCACCCCTACTTCAGGCACACCTAATTTTGAAAGACGGCAGTTCTACCGTCAAGAAACCAAAGATGATATACCTCCAGACTTGCCTCCAACACCACCAACATACAGTAGGAGAGTCAGAGAAGCGAAAAAACGGAAGCTTGAAATGTCTAGTATTAACAATAATGAAACTTTTTCAAGAAACAGTTGTGCATATAAATCTGAAAGGCGAATTAAGCACGTCGATCGTAGTCATTTATGTTCACCGAAGTTGAGTCATAGTGTATCAGAGCCATCTCTAAACCATCTCTCTGATAGGCTAAGTATGTCAACCAATAGTAGTAGAGATTCATTAGTCAAAGCGAAACAAGCCAATAGCAAAAATCCAATAAGCACTACAAAAACTGGTAGCGAAGGTTTAGTTGAAATTGAATATGACGAGAATTTAATAATTAACTGTGTAGAAAAACCAGTAGTCATAGATAAAAAACGGTTAGAAAAATCAACCCTACCTATATTCGGACATCACATATTTACTGACAATCCTTTGTATTTCAATAAAAATGAAAATGGGATTAATAATATTCGACCACTTAAACGAACAAGGAAGAAATCAAATGACTTTGAAAGTTCATTTAAATCACCATCCATGGATAAGAAGGACGCACACACTTTGCTGAGAGATGGTTGCTCACCTGTGTCGATGACACCATTATCAGTGAAATTAGCAGCTCTAAGATTTAGCACTATGAGCACACATAGTAAATCCCAAAGAGCTACTTATAAACCTGATGTAAGTAATGTTACGGAATATTTTCCTAAGATAGATAATCCATTTTCTATAGCCATTAAAGATGAAGAAAGTTCTACTGAAATGGAAAATAAATTTATTTTATGTAGAAATTCAATAACGAATTCGTCAGAGTCTACTGTTTCTACTACTCAAATGGGAGATATTACTCTAGAAAGAATGATAGAAGATATTATAAAAAGCACTAAGATAGTGAAATCTAAAAGACGGATTATGAATAAGGAAACCAAACCGTTAGATGATCAAGAACTTATGCCATCAATAGATTCTGTGAAAGATCTATTTGTTAACCCACAAGCTGAAAATAAAACCAATCTAATAAAAGAAGCTAGGTATGTTAATCTATCCAGAGAAAATTCAGTATCACCAAAAATATCTCCGAAATCAACACCAACTAAGATATTACCAGTACGTAAAGCTAATGATAAATTATTAAAGAATGTGCCTATAGGAGGTTTCATATTCGATGACGGCGATGGCTACAATGAAAGAGAAGTTAAAACACCAGAAAATTATATTGCCAAATCGGTAACCATTTCAAACGAAAGGACAAACAAGTCACTAATAAGGTCACACTCCATGAATTCCTCACAAACTACAAGGGGGAACTTGGAATATATCTCGTCAGAATCTACACCTGATCTGTATTCTGCAACAAAGGAATGGGGCAATAATAGATTAAAAAGGCAACGTTGTATTAGAAGAAAGAAATCAACTGTAAGCAACGAAAGCAATTGGAAACAAAATCAAATGGAATCGAAGTCATCATTGTTGCAAACTTTGCAAATGGGAATCCCGAGCCCAGCGTTGGATTTACAAAATGCATCACTGTATGAACCTCTTAGCTCACCGTACAATTGCATTAATGACCTACCTGAGGCTGATTACGACCATTTCTCCTATCCTAACACATCACTTAGGTCTAACGTTTCACATAGCAGCTTAATGCCATACGACCCTCTTGTACAAAACAAAAAATCAAGAGAACTGTTTGGATTGACATTGGAAAATGGTATTCCAAGTCCGATAACACCTGTACCAAATCTAAAAAGACCTAGCAATGTTCTGAGTGAAGAAAGAGCACATAAAACTAGCAAGTTAGACGAGGACTTGATTCCAAATGATGGTATGACTCCAGTAATTGAACATAGATCCTCGAGACGATGTTTAACGTATTCGCCTGAAGAGTGTAGCATCAATAGCAGTGAAGAAAAAAGAGGGAGTGTTGCTAGCAGTCGCTTTGAGCGTAGCAGCGATAGATTTCAGTCACTAAAGGGAACTATTGATCTAGAAATTATAACAAGTAATGACGTAATAGACGTGCACGGTGAGTGGTGACTATCGAACTCTTTCATGTACTTACTTGAAATCAAGAAATAGTATAAATAATATTAATGATCTGCTTTTAATCATTTCTAGTTATTCGCTGCAAGGATTTGCAACGGTCTACTGGCAAGACGGAGGACATCAACGCATATGCAAAGGTATGTTTTCGTAGAATTTCATAATCGCCGGCAATTATTCGGTAATTAACAGTACGATTGCCTCGCTCTCCTTTTTAATCGAATTTCAAAACTGTTTTATTTATCTCGAGGTATTTCTTAAGTGAGCATGAAGCCATTAATTTAAAGTTTGTTTCGAGGTAACGAAATCCGTTGTTGGAAGACGTTACTAGATTAATATAATCAATTAAGGAATTTGGCACGTGTCAATAGTTTTTACTTAAAAATTTAATATTCGTTTTCAATTGATTTTAATTGACTATTTTACAGTCTGTTCTGTTACTAGATGTAGGTATATTGTTAATAAATTTGGTCATCCGGTCATTGTGACCGCAAGGGAAATCCATTAATGTCAGGAGTGGTTACATTGTTTACTTTACTCTCTAACTAAATGTAATTTGTAAAGCAAACGATCGATGCACTTCCATGGACTAGTTAAATGTAGCAACATAATAGTAAATATACTCGTAGTTACTTAAAGGAATAACCTAGCCGGATAAATACTAGGACAAATTTTACGATAGTAAAATTGTTATCCGTAGATGACACACAAAATAAAACATTTTGTAAAACTGCTATTAAACATCAATAAATTATCCAATACTATTTTAAATCTATTTTTAAGGCCAGCGTCTATCATAAACCTCTTGCCAGGTAGGTATTGCTAGGTTTTCTTCTAGTATTTCGTTTCAATAACGAGGAACGGTATATATTTGAATAGAAATATAAGAATGGACCAGACGTAGGTGATTTATGTAAAAATATTTTTTTATAAGATCAAAGTAGCAAATGAGCAAGCAGTCCACGTCCTTAAGTGGTCATTACTGCTCATGGATATCTATAACTAATCAAGTCAAAAAATTTAAGTCCTTCCTTTACCTTGTTAAATGAAGTCTAAGGAACGCATGAAAATTCATTTCTTACTTACCACACCCTTCATTTGGTATTTGGCAGAAATACTTGTGACGATGGTGCCACCGAAATAGAACAACGCAATTTTTTATCTTCAATATGATTGAATTCATATTTTTTTATATTTCTACCGTTATTTTTTTTGACTATTAAGTACCAGTGAAACCTTACTTAAACAAAAATATTTTTCCAGGTCGTAATTAATGGGGTCACGGAAAACCAATCTCTTCCATCACAGAGGTCTATATTTCAGAGGACCTCGGTGCTCTATGGCAAGAGGGAGCCAGAATTTCAGAGGCATCTTAAATTGCCTCTGCCCACGGCAATCTATGATCATCAGATGCTGCACATCTCCGTGTGGCATAGAGATAAGAAATACAGGTAAGTCAGTTTCAAGCAAATTTCTGTTTTGAATTCTTTAAAAAAGTGCTCAAAAATGTATGATAGTTCACAATTCTGTGGGTAACGTTGTGAAGAATGGCCTAAACTCTTCTAATTTTGAAAGATAACCTGTTCCCAGCTTTGGGATAATATGTCATTGATAATAAGATCATGGTCAATGATCATAACTTTGCATAAGATTATATTTCAGAAATAATAACAAATACTTATCTTTTTCATGTAGTAGATTCTTTTTTAAAATTCCTATCTATTTTTTTAATTTCATATCTAAATCTACGCGTCTCCAATGACACTACACTTCAAATGAAATGAACTCGAGTTGCATATTCCAAATGAAAGGACATAATTTCAAATAGAGACTTCTACGGTTAGTGAACTGTGTACAGTACACGTCGTTTGATCAGAGCGAGCAAACATTCCGCGCGGATGCTCGGACAAAGCAAATTGTAACCTGCTTTGAATTTTACATTCAGTACAGTTCTATCTCCCTTTTAAATTTCAAGTAGGTTGTTCCATTACTAGAAATTGAATTGAAATTTTAAAACAAATGTATTTAAGAAACAGATGAACTCCTTAATATAATTCTACTATCTTATAACCTATTCTATATTTAAATGTTGCTATTTTTAACGGTAGAATCTTATTATCTCGTAATATACAACTTTAAACTCTACCGATAAAACAAAGTAAAATAGGGGAGATTTATTTAAAAAAAACATTACAAACAAACAAAATACTTAATTTTGTTATGTAGAAAATAAAAAAGCAATATACCCATTTGCATTTAATCCAAGCAACAACATAATTTCACTCAAAGGACTCAGGGAAGTAAACATAACATTCACTTTAGAACCAGCCATTTCAGATCCCAAAGGATTTATAATATTCCAGCTGGTAATGAGGAAACTTGTTAAACTTTAAAGACTTCCAGTGGTTAAACTAATCAAAACTCTGTGAAGCTGACGGTAACGAGGACAAAGAATTGCATTTCACGGTTTACCTAACTCTGCGCAGCTTACCTCAAAATTAGTTTAAGTCACTAAGTAATTGGGTCGGCTTATTGATATTATAGAGGTAATCAGTAACGATCCTGTCTAGTTAGTTACCTTCAGAGTGGATTTCTCTTCATCGTAACATAAATAGGTAGTTCCAATTTCATTTGGGTTTTGAATTATCTCGTTATGAATCTATCTTTGTCATATACAAGAGTTTCTTAACGTTTATGAGCTGCAATGCAATCATCCGTAGAAGCTTGGTAATGAAACAGTTACGAAAATATTTTGGACACTTTATATACTGTAACTATTTTTGTATCTTACGGTCGCCCACGCCCATGTGGGCCCTAATGGGGCTACTGTGTGCGATCGATGTCCACCGAAGCGGAAAGGAGATTACTGTCGTGCTTTTAGCTTCAAATCGGTTTATCAGCGAACGGTGGTCACATCTCTGAGCTTGACTGCCGTAAAATTTTTCACTTTCCTGGCATATTCCGCTCTCATACATAAGATATTGGGGGTGGAATGACGCGGGGCGCGAAGGAATATGCGCACAACGATCGATTGCGGCGCAGCCCGGCCAGTCTCGTCCCGCACTCGTTGCCAGCGTGCCCACGTCTGCCGTGTCCTTACAAAAATTACGCATTGAAAATCACCATCACAGACAAGTGTTGTGAACTCATGTTGTGTTTGTGAATACTGTGTGTGCCAACCACTTTGCCGGGACCCTCGAGTGTAGTGGAGCGAAGCGGTAAGGCGCTGCGAACTCGTTAAAACGCGATTTTAAACGAAAATAGAACCTTAAAGCGGTGGCCAAAAGCTGTAGCATAATTAAAATTTTAATGGTTAAATCGTTTAACGAACATTTTTAACTACATTTCGGAAAAAACAACCATCCCGTAATGAGCTTGTTCGTTGTAACGTCGGATCGTTATGTCGCTGGAATAATGACGTAGCCCTTGCATTTTATTTTGTCTTGAGACTCTTTTATAGATTAAATAATGATGGCAGTGATATAAGATATAAGCATTAAAATTTTGTTGAGCTTCTACAAAATATTTTTTGACAGCGGACCTATTGAACAGAATACTGAACTAAGTATGTAGAATGCTCCAAAATAACAAGTATTTTGTGACAAGTCGTATTTGTTAATGCCATCCAGCGACAAGAGTTGATAGTACAGAGTTATCCAATGATTGCTGTCTGATTCCTGTAACAAGAACATCGTTATCGATACATTATTGGCATTGTCCTGTCGAGTGATTTTTAATATTACAAAATATACATCTTGCGAGAGATGTCTACGCTAAGACTAATTTTCTCAGTGATGGCAATACATTGAGCACGAGGCGTTCCAACTAACGCCTCAAAGGTAGTAACGCATCGTAAACCTCGCTATTAAAACTTTATCTGCACCACCATCACAGAGTTCCTACAACTGAAGTCGGATTACTGACCTCTGTTTATGTTAATGAAATGGAGCTTCGTCTCGAGTTTAGCTCCAAACGGACCGTGAACCAACTCCAACTGTGTAAATGAGCAAAGTGTGTATGTTGTTTTATCTAGGTGATTTTGTCAACTGGACGTGTATTGCCAAATATGGGTTGAGCTTAATATAACATCGAGACTTATTTTTGATAAAAAATAGTAACTGTATATTTTGATGAAAAAAAAAACTATTTTTTGTAGCTGGAAATATAGATATATTCATATTGATAAAAGAAACATATTATTGCCATCGATTTATAAGACAACATTTCGTCGCAGTTTACAAAATTACCCTAAATAAAGATTTCTGTCAGATAAGGTGTGTAAAATAGTCAACGTGGACGGCTTAATGGTATATCTACATAAACGCACTACGTTCTTGGTCCAGATCAAGTCCCAAAATATTTCTAAGTATTGAATGTTTATACTGTACCTACCCAAAGGGAAACTAAACTTGACAATGAATTTAGACCCTTTGGCACTTGGACCTATGCCAGAGTTATCAAAATTGAACCTGTTTCCAAAATCAAAGCAAGCCCGCCAACGTAACAGAATTAGACGAATTTCTAAAGTCTTATGTTATGCAATCGTGGGAAATGCTAGAAACCTGACTCGTGACGTTGTGACTGGTGACCTACTCCCCCATATTTATTCAAAAAGATGCAGGTAATTCAATTAAAACGTTGTCCGTTAAATCATGTGTGTATTTTTTTCGGAACGTAATTCCTAAATTTTATTGCGTAATGTTTGCGAGGCATTTATAGCTTCTTTAACATAATAAAAATGTGTGTTTATTTGTTATTAGACCTCTACGAAGTTACTTATTGATACGTATAAATACTATACATGAAACGAAAAAATTAGAAAATACCTGGTTTTAGACTTATAAAACCACTGAAACGATTCAAAATATACCACAAACTCTGTGACCCAGTCAACTGGCACGATATTTGTTCAAAAAGAAGTGAATGCAGAATACAACTGCACTTCATACAAACGTATTCCCATCGCGGAAGTGGAACGTCAATCAAAACGCGGTCGCAATGGAGATGGAAGCGACTTTTGAATTTCTCACTTATTGTTCCATTTTTAGAACATTTTGGAACTACTCGTACTACTTTAACTATACGCTACTGTATTAGCGAAATGTTTTTATTTACTTTATCTTTGCTTAACACTTTGTACTACATATGTTTTTGAAGATATTTTAATAGCTGTTAAAAACTTTGCAATCAAGTTTGATCGTCTTATATCATACGATCATCAGGTTATCTCTACTATTTTCAAAAATAGTTCCCCGAATTGAATTCGAATACGAATCAATATAACTTATGTACTTTTAATTTAATGTTTAATACTGAACCTTGTATGTAATAGTATGCCAAATTCAAAATGTGCGAAGCATTCGCAATTCAAATCCGAAATCATTCGGTAACATGGTTATAAACCACAGACTAAACACGACCAGCATACGTCAAAATTACGTCGTTCCGAATTCAAACATTCGTGCAATTACGTTCCGTTTGCCGTCGCGCCCGGTTCATTCAAGATCACTCGAATCACTCGACATAATTAACGTGTACATTGAGTTATTTACGCGCCCGCATGCCGGCGGAAATACGAATGTACGTGGGAGCGATCGACAGCTGTAATCTTAAATTATTTACGGGTTTACTAAGCGAAAATAAGCGGTGAAATGACTGATCATGCGTGCGGGGATAACTCATTGCGTTCTGGTACATGTCGTATTGACTTCTAATCCAATTCCGTTGCTATATCAAAAAGCCGTTTTACCGAGCTTTTATATATGAAAACCTTCTATTAATGTTGCAAAAGTAATATTAACAATTGTAATAAGTATATTAAAGGATTGAATTTCGCTCAAATAAAATAAGGGAATGCTAGAAACTCAGTTTTATTATAATTTAACAAAAACCTTTTAAATATAGATATAATAATGGTGTAGTTTATAAAATTAATACAAAAAAGTTACATACCACTAAAATAAATCTCCCTCTCCATAAGATTTGGACGAGTTGGTACTTACGACAAAAATTCACATCAAAAAGTTTTTAAAATTAAAATACTCATCAAATCAGGCCCGCGCCTCGCCTTCACTCACCGCCATATTTGATTTACTTTTTTTTGTTTTTAATCAGTGACATTTCCGTGACTGCATCACTTATACGCGCCGTTCGGTGCACGGAAACGAACCCTGACTCCATTTCATTATAATTTTAAGCTATTGTTATACGCCCCGTTAAATTTTATTTCCATTACCCGGGTACACGCGACAATATGCGATAGCCAAACAACATTATTTACGTTTTATGAATTGAATAGTATCGATTTTCATTAACCAAGTTTTTATTTATCGCGCTGGCAACATCGAAGCTATGTAATGATCGTATCATTGTGTTGCCAGGTTGTTTGCGGATCCTTGATTGCATTGCGAATCTGTGGTAACTATCGGTTACGAACACATATTATTGTTGGTGGCCACATGCAATTATAGTTAGAAAGCGCTATCTGCACTAGGAGCAGGGTCAGTTCTTGGAACTTTATGGTTATTTAGCTGTCGTACTCAGTTGGGGCGTAATTCTACTTGATTACAAATGGCTTCCCTTTAAAGCCCTCGCAATTCTTGCACTTAAGCCATGAATCTTACAAATACATTATCTATAACTAACAAAAGTAATTGTTTTATGTTAATTTCCTTATTGCATTTAATAAGCAGTAAAAATACTCCTGGATCGAAAAAAGAAAAAATATCTGAGCATAGATAATGTAAAAGCTCTTAAATTTATTAAAAAATCAAGCAAATAGCATTATCTGTAACTCCGACACGGTATTTTAATCAGAACTCAGATGCACGTTAAAAAATTAGAGCGTTTCGTTCCGCTGGCAGAATAGCTAAAAGCATTTTAACAGCACTCAGAGCTATTCCAGCGAAGCCTTAAAAAATATTGGCCTGTCAAGTCGTAAATAATTAGGACGTGTAATGGGACCTTGGCTTTTACATTATAGCCTTGCTCATTTCCTCGGTCCGCCGAAAAAAATAAAATTCCTGCGTTTTTCCGCGCGCGCCCCATCGATCAGCTGTGACCGCGCCAATGGCGGCTACACTCTAACTACTGCTTAATGTACTTATTCTAGGTGATCGATCACCGACCCGATGACATCCGAATCCATTAAACCCCAAGCTGTCTAATTGATCGCTCCACGAATTGAAAATCGCAAAAAAGTGGCCCGCTATAGTTGGCGAGACTCGGGAGACTCTATTCATTTATCCTTTGCTACGCTATCCAACAGTTTTTATTTTGGCAAGCGACCCTCGTCGTATCTCAGATTATTACCAAGTTGGAGAATCAAGCTTGATTGAAGATAGTACTGTAAATATTAACTTACGAATAAGCTAATCTTTGAGATTCAGATAGGAATTGTAAATCAAAAAACAATAAATACTAAAGCTATTTCACAATAAAATTATTTACGTCATGAAACGTAGGTACTTAGCCATCGACATCCTAAGAATGTTGTAAAGTATTTCGTTGCCTTCGGATCGAAAAGAATTTAATTCAAGAATGGCAGTTGAATCTGAAATGACTGAGAGCGGGAATGTTTCGAGATCACCGGTCACTGACTGAGACAAAATTAAAAAGCGGCTCACAGTAATCGATTACCTTGTTCATTCCAGAGACTGCAAAATTTATTAGCTATTCCTTCTTGTACGAATGGATGGTTACTGAATTTAACATTATAAACTAGCTTTTGTAGGTTTAGAGATTTTAAAACCAACGAAGTGTCTCTTCATTGCCTTTCCTGTTAAGAACAACATTCGAGCTTTGCAATCTGTGCAAGTTTTTCAACCCAGAACGCACCGTAATTACCTGCCGTATCAATAAAAATGTGATGAGTACATAATAAAACACTTGATTAAAAATCAAAAAGTAGGCAAGCACTTGCTCACGTATGTGACACAACGAAAATACATTGGAGGTTTAAGTCTTTTATTATTTTCAATAGTAGCCTCCGGTACGCGGATCGCAGACCGCTCGGACCGCAGCGCGACATGCCTCAGGTTGCGGTCCGCATGCATGCCGCGAGCATCCGCGATATGTACAGCTATGGTATGCGAATATTCGGACGCGTCGATTTTTTATGTTTTGCATTATTTACTTATTTACCTTGTATCGGAAATAATAATGTTTAATATATTTTTCAATTTAATCAACATTTACTGTTATAGAAAGTGGTAGTGTACGTATAATAACAGGAAAATAACATCATTTATATAATTTAAAAATTATGTCTAGATTTCTTTATTAATTGAAATTCTCTAGTTGTGAACTGATAATTTATTCACAATGGTCTAAAATTGATTACTGGGTTAAAATATTTGTTTAGAAATGTTACTTGAGCTGCCACTAAACTGATAAAGCAAACAACTTGTTGCTACCATATTATTCAATATATCCTTAATTCTTTTAAAACGTAAAGATGTGACAATCTACATAAAGATTACACTTTGCCTGTCTTACGCCTTAGATAAAATTGATGATGAAATGTCATTCACATATTGCAGATTCCTCGTACGTATACCTTAAGTAACGTATTTGATCCGCTATAAATAAGTAGGCAAGCAACCAGTAACCAGCTTTACATCCATAAATCATTACGATGGTCAATAGAAACACGTTAGCCATGCTTCACCTACATTCTGGTACCTGAGGCAATTAATTTCCCCAGACACCCGTGGTGCTGACAACGCCGGAATACAACACAAAAGGATGGCAAGCCTTGCCTTGAAACATGGTGTGGGAAATCTACATGAATAATAGTTGTATACCAGCCTTCAACTGTGTTATAGGTTGAAGACCATTGAGACCAGCATATCTTGTTCGCCTTATATAGCTAAGATTAACTGTAACTTATAAGCTGTAACTGATAATCTACATCAAAGGATCGCCTAAGGTTCTGTGTAACTT
>DWPH01000061.1:0-13375 GCA_018251535.1 Autochton itylus | reverse complement strand
GTGACTACTTTCAATCAAGTGGACTGCATGCTAATCTACTACTTGCATTGTATAAAAATATCTATCTTGTGGCAGTTAAGTTCATGTCCATTCATAAGCTTACGTGGACACAGCGCATTACTTTTCCTTTCTCGAAATCTAGCCGTTTCGCAATTATGTTCAATTCTTTTTTTTCCAAGTTAACAACTGAAGAGTTTCATTCGTGCTTACTTAACAACCGGATATTCGTCCGATAAAGGCGGTGGCAGAACGAATATAGTTTGTCCGAGAACGTAACACCGCCACACTTATTTCTGCATGAAGCAATTCTTGTGTTTCGATGGAAGGGTGTAGTTACCGGCTCACTTATATATGAGGCAACCCTTTCAGACCTCAGGAGTACCAACACATCTGTAATTAACTTCAGATAACAGACCTGTTCTATATGAAGTTGGGCATAGAAGTTCATGGGTGCAAAATAATCGAGTGTGCAATCCTCCTGATGGTAAGTGATCACTGCCTCCCATGGACGTCTGTAACCAACTCTATATAGAACTGAGTTTTTACCTGCAGTCCATCACAGATGCGTTGCAACTCTTGAGGACTAAGATGGTTGCATTGTATTTAAATCTGCCAGTAATACGAGTAACACCTTCCCAACGAAACACACGAACTCCTTCAAGCTAGAAATACGTGTGACAGTGGTACTTCCACGGTCGAACCATACTGGTTCTAACAACATGTTAATGCAATACTAACTATTAGCGTCTAGACATAAATAACCATATCCACAGATAAGATTTTTTTATGATTCACATCACTAGTATGGGGTGCATATAAATGAGTTTGTATGTCAGTTGTGGATGCTTGTAACACCATCTATGTATGATGATACGACAAATGCAAATATCATCCATTGGCATGCAAGAAATATTCCACTTGGTTCATAGCTCGTTATCTACATATGCAGTATATTAAGCCACTTATGACAGAAGAATTAGCATCTTAAATAATCTTAAGTGTTGTTTGTTCGTAATTCGATTAAGCAGCAAACAAGCTTGCAGACCGCTTGTCGAGAAGTCTCACTGCCGCTCTTGGACTTCTGTAAGTAACCTCACATAGAACATGGGTTCTACCTGAAGTCACTCACAGATGTGTTACTACTCTTGAGGACTAAGATGGTTGTGTCATGTAAAGTGTGCCGGCAACCACTTGCTTCCAGTGAAACGGAAAAACCGCTTCACACTATAAATATGTGGTGGTGGTACTTTCCCGTCTAATCATAATTGTTCCACCACCTCTTCTAATATTGAAGTGGTAAAAGAACATATTAACCACCTGATGTTATACAGCCTCTGCCGCTTACCGGAATTTGCAATCAACTCCAAATAAACTTGTCCTATATCAGGTCAGACACAGATTCCTGCTCTTGAGGATTAAGTTGGAATACCTTGAATAAGTATGTCTTTTATCACACCCTCCAAACCAGGACATAACTGCACATGCCACTGATGTTATTAAATACGGCAGTGGAACCTTCAGAGTTGAACCACAAAGAGTTCTATCACATTCAAGAAAGTAATGTTACAACAAATTTAATTCAGCTGTGAAGCATGCATAGCCTTGTCTTCAACAGTCTAAGTCTATTATGAAATATTATACATGTTTTAATTAAATGGGTGACTGCAAATGTTAAGTGCCACCATGTTACAGTTCACAGAGTGTGGTTAGAGAGACATATTTACTTAACATGTTCCAACTTAAACTTCACTTCATATAATCCTATCTAGGCTTGATCATACAAGTCCATGAGTGGCAGGTGTCACTTACCACTTATAAATCGACCGCATTATCATTTGCAACTTTTAAAATATACAAGGTGAATTTAGCAAGCAAGTACAGTCAGATCCAAAATGTGACATAAAGTGAAAAAACATTAGGCCATTACAGTGCTGATTATGATACGCTAAAGTGACATAAATAGATTATAAGCATTTATTTCCCTATCCGGGAATGCAATGCTACTTCTAAAGACTAACATGGTTGCCTTCTGCTGGCCACTACACTGAGCCAGCGAAACACATGGACTGCCATGTGCTAGTTAACATGACGTTCGCACTTCGCTGTTTGAAAAGTACAGATTTTACCTTCAAATAATGAGTGACAAACGGAAAAGGTGCATTTTTAGAAAATACTACTTTTTTAATAATTCCCATATTAAGTACTGAAACTAGCAGTGGAATATAACCATATAACTTTTACAATTAACAAAGATTTCAATATCTAACTCCTGGAAGTTTTCTTGTAATGTCCTTATCACTTAAAGTTATTAATAACTTATCTATTCATCAACTAATTCAGGAGGTTACAAATGCCTATTTCTGATAGAGAATATATTAATTTCAGCGAAGACCATGAGCTAAACCATATTTTAAAAAAACATGGAAAATCTCAATCTCAAAAAAATAGAGATGAATTAAAAAAACTTGGGGTTACAGCTAAAACAAAACTAGACAAAAAAATGCTTAAACATGAAGATTTTGAGCCATTTGTGAAAGATCACTTAAAGATCCTTGATTAAATTTAATAAAGCTCAGAAAGAACCTTTCTGAGCTTTATATATTAAATCGTTATTCCCACTCAATGGTTCCTGGTGGTTTAGACGTAATATCATACGTCACACGATTAACCCCGCGAACTTCGTTCACGATACGCCCAGCAACACGCGTTAAAAACGCCATATCGAATGGGTAAACATCCGCAGTCATACCATCGACACTGGTTACAGCACGTAATGCACAAGCATGATCATAAGTACGACCATCACCCATCACACCTACCGTACGAACAGGCAGCAATACCGCAAAGGCTTGCCAAATTGCATCATATAGACCTGCACTCCGAATTTCTTCCAGATAAATAGAATCAATTTTACGTAACAAATCAAGTTTATCATTCGTAATATCGCTTAGAATTCGAATAGCTAATCCTGGCCCTGGAAAAGGATGACGACCGACGATATTCTCTGGAATACCCATTTCACGACCAAGGTCACGAACTTCGTCTTTAAATAAATCTCGAAGCGGTTCAACCAGCTGCATATTCATCCGTTCTGGCAACCCACCAACATTATGATGAGATTTAATCGTTACGGATGATCCTGTAACGCTGACACTTTCAATCACATCAGGGTATAAAGTTCCTTGAGCAAGAAAATCCGCACCACCCAATTTTTTAGCTTCTTCTTCAAAGACTTCAACAAATAAACGACCAATCGTTTTACGTTTAACCTCTGGGTCTTTAACACCCTCTAGTTCTTTTAAGAACAAATCAGAAGCATCACGTTTAATCAAAGGAATATTAAACTGCCCAGTAAAGGTTTTAACAACTTCATCGACCTCACCTTGACGCAACATACCATGATCGACAAAAATACAAGTTAACTGATCACCAATCGCTTGATGTATTAATACTGCTGCTACAGCAGAATCAACACCACCAGATAAGCCACAAATAACCTTTTTATCCCCAACTTGCTGACGAATTCGTTCGATTTCTAAATCACGAAAGCTCGCCATTGTCCAGTTTCCGCGACAACCAGCAATATTATGCGTAAAATTCTTTAACAATGCTGCACCATGAGGTGTATGCACAACTTCTGGATGGAATTGAACCCCGTATAAACGACGGCCTTCATCAGCAATCATCGCGTAGGGCGCACCTTCACTGGTTCCAATAACTTTAAATCCAGGAGGAAGTTTCACGACACGATCCCCATGGCTCATCCATACTTGCTCACGGCTTCCTCTTGCCCATACACCACGACACAAAGAGCTATCCTCAACAACATCAACGTGCGCACGACCAAATTCACGATGATCACTAGATTCGACCTGTCCCCCTAACTGATGACACATTGCTTGTTCGCCATAACAAATCCCCAAGACAGGAATATTAAGCGCAAATACTTCATCTGGAATACGAGGAGAATCTTGATCCGCAACACTGGCGGGACCACCTGATAAAATGATTCCTTTGGGCGCAAAAGAACGAATCTTTTCATTCTTACTGGTATAAGGCCAAATTTCACAATAAACACCACTTTCGCGAACGCGTCGGGCTATTAATTGAGTTACTTGGCTACCGAAATCAAGAATAAGAATCTTTTCTTCGTGTAAAGATTGTTCTAAGTCACTTACTTGGGTCATTATACCAACTTCTTCATTAAACTTTTTTGAAAAAACATGCTTCACTATCAAATAAGCGAAAAACATTCAGATAAAAAGAGAATTATCTAAAAAATTTTAACTTTCTCGTTTATAAGACTAAATTAATTTGATGTTTTCATACTATAAGTTTTTATTGAATTTTGTCGGAGCTTTCTATGATTAAAAAGAAATTAAGATATTTTTTAACCAACTCCATGCTTTTAGGGCTTACCTGCCTTGCGTTAAATGCTTGTGGCAGCAAACTTGCAGAAGATCACCCACAAGGTATTTGGTTGGGGAAAATGGAAGTTGAACAAGGAACCTGCCCTACCGATAGAATAGCCGCATTACGCGTTGATAAAAAAATGGTTCTTTTTTCCCCTGATAATGGTGCTTTAATTCTAAGAGGGGATTTCGATAAAAAAGAAAAGCCAAGACATCTAGTAGCAAAACTTCATCGGGTAGATATGGATCACAAACCATATGATTTAATTTTCGAAGGTAAAGCAAAAGATGAAAATATTATCGGCACTTATGGAACCCCAGACTGCCGTGCTCACATTACTTTTTATCGCCCCAAACATTATGGCTTGTCAGATGCCATCGCACATTAATTAATAAAATTTAAAAAAAGGCTTGCAATCAAAAAAAAGATAAGATACAAGCCTATTTCAAGACGCACCCGTAGCTCAACTGGATAGAGCACCAGACTACGAATCTGGGGGTTATGGGTTCGATTCCTGTCGGGTGCGCCATTTAAATATCATTTAATTATAAGTTGATATTTCTTTAATTTTTTCCTCAAAATTTCAAAATAGAGTTATACAAATAATCAATTTTTTGTTATATAAAACAAATGCTTTGTACCTCCCATATTAAATACACGGTTGATTAGTTGATGATACTCTCTTCTGCTTCGCTTTTAATCATAGAAGACCAACCAGAAATATGCGATTTACTCGAACTGAGTTTACTAGACAAAGTTGAAAAAATTTATATTGCGCACTCTGTTGCCCAGGCATGTTGCCTGCAATCTCAGTTTCGCTTTGATATTGCCATCGTAGATTCTTGTTTACCTGACGGTGATCCCTATCCTTTGGTCAAAGAACTACTGGCACAACAATGTAAAATCTTATTAATGAGTGGTAATTTTGAGCTAAATAAGCGTCTGACACAACTCCCTTTGCCCAAAATTGAAAAACCTTTTAGATTACCAACATTAATACAATCCGTTGAGCAAGCCTTTCAAGCTTCTACGGCTGAAGCCTTGAAATCTTTAAGATCTGCTTCTTAATCATTTTAATCATCCGCCTGTGTTTCTATGCAAAATAAACACAATACTCTTTATTATTTGCTGACGGCGTCCGCATGAAACGATTATGTTCTATCGTTAGTTAAAGAGATAATACGAGCTAAAAAAGGTTTCATAATATACTAGCTAGTAAGGTAGGTACTTACTTTCTCTCTTTATGACAAGATCAGGACTAAGATTTACCAGGTACAACTCATAAGCTTGAGCTATCCTGCCCTTTTGCATACGAACAACGCTCCCTTGAGGCGCATAGCCCAAAGGGTTAAGTGGAGGAACAAAATAATCATTTTTACCAACAGTTAAAAATGATAGTTCCTTGGCACGTTGCCTACGAATAAAATAACCTTCTGTTAAATAACTGCTGGGAAAATTAAAATATTGCCAACGATTCCCAATTACCATTATTTGTCTATCAGGTAAATAGAACCTAAGTTCTGAAGCCAGTCCATAATTGTCAGAAATAATAATACGATCCGCAGGTACGGCAAAATTGACAGATTGGGCAAAACTTTGCCAACCACCCAACTGCTTTAACAACATATCATTTTTTGCAGGCAAAGGTATAATTGCAAAAATTGCTTGGATATAAACCAAAGACACTATTGAAAATCCAATAACAATAGCCGTTTTAAGCCATCTAGTCACATAAAGACCTGCAATTACCACTAGCACAGGATATAATAATCCTACCCAATTAGCCTGTACTCGATCCCCGATTGCATGTTGAATAAACACACAAACGGGTAAGACAACCATCAACCACAATAAATATGAACCAGAATCACATTTTCTTTGCCATACAGCTCGTGTTAAACAAAATAACCCAATACAAAAACAGACAAAAATAACAGGTGTAGATAAACCTATTTGTCCACCTAATAACTCTGATAAAAATTGCAAAGCACGATTTGGGTTCCAATCCCCAGCTCTTCCTCCTTGCTTGAAAAAGCTAATCCATTGATGCTGGCTGTTCCATATAATAACAGGGGAGAAAATAGCACCTGCCAGGATTACTCCCCCCCATAACTCTTTCGTTTTTAAATATCCACGACCTTCTTTGGTAAATAAACACCATAGTCCCAAAGCCGCAATCATTAATAAGGCTGTATATTTGCTCAATAATGCCAACCCAGCACTGGCACCAATAACCCACCAATATTGTGCAGATTTCGTATAAAGCAGACGACCACACGCCCATAGCATTATACAAATAAAAAATAACAACGGCGTATCAGGCGTTACAATAATACCGCCGACACCCACTGTTAAGGTCGCATTTAAAAGTAAAACGGCTATAATTGCTTTTTGCCTTGAATCTAACTGATGGCGATTAAAATCTTTAACAGCAAAATAAACAAAAAAACTGCCAACGAATGCAGCAACAGGGCCTAAAAAGCGCACTCCTAATTCTGTATTACCCCATAACAAACACCCTGTTTTAATCCACAACGCAATCATGGGTGGGTGATCATAATAACTATAATCTAAAGCACGTGACCAAACCCAATAATAGGCTTCATCAGGAGACAAATATAGAGATGAAGCAACAATAAAACGCACTATTGTCAAAAAAATCAATACTACCAAAAGCCATAAAGATGGATGTTTTTTCACGTATAGTTAACCAGAATAAAAAAGATGAAGGTATTTGAAATTATGCCGATAATAATATCAACATAACACATTATAAGAAAGTTACATTCCACCGTAAGAAAGAATTAAACATCTCTTATTTGCAGCGAAATAAAATTGTTTTAAATAAGTTGGTTAGATTAGACCAATTAAATTCGTTGATATAGTTTTTCAATTAACATAACGACGAATTGAATCATTACTCGGAAACCAAGTTTACTTTTCCCAAATATTCTTTCACGGAACCTGAAAGGCACTTCTTTTATTCGAGTTGTTTTGGGGGCGGACATTACTAGATCTAATAAAATCTTGAACCCTGTTCCTGACAATTGTGGCACAAGTTCAATGAACAAAGACCGTTTTAACAGAAAAAAACCACTCATCGGATCTTGCAAAGGAACAGGTAAAAAATATTGTGAAATACGGATTCCCATGCTTGATAAAAAATGACGCCATTTATTGGCAAGTCCAGTATTATCACCGCCTTCTACGTGACGACTACCTACTGCAAAATCATAATTATCTTTTAATACAGCATCCAACATAATGGGTAGGCATGTTTCATCATGCTGCATATCTCCATCAATCACGGCTATACATTGTGCAGATGTCGACAGCACACCTTCTATTACTGCTGTAGAAAGCCCTCGTCTTCCTAAGCGTAAAATCCCTCTGATTCGTTGATCTTGTTGAGCCAATTGCCAAACTTGCTCAATCGTACCGTCAGGAGAGTTATCATCTACAAAAATTGCTTCCCAACGTCTTCCATCTAATGCTTTTACCAGAGCTTGAAATAATGGCTCCACATTATCCCTTTCATTATAGCAAGGGATAATCACGCAAAGCTCTAACTTATATTTTGAGGGGATGGAAACATTCATTATGATATTTACAATCTATCCATATACAAAAGATACATCATTCAGCAGGTTTAGCCAGAGGAACCCCTTCTCTTTGCAAGCTGGTTCTGATGATTTGTAAAGTTTGAACTCTGGCAACATGAGGATTACTGGTCAACTCATGCGTTAATCGATTCTCGTCCTCGGCATCCTTAGCAATAAAACGAATTAAAAAATCAACACCACCACGCACCATGTGGCACTCTCTTACCTCGGGCAACTCCGCCATTTGGGTTTCAAATTCTGTTAAGACAGATTCTTTTTGACTATCCAAACCAACCAAAACAAACACTGACAAAGACCAGCCCACAGAAACATTATCTATGACTGCATGATAACTTTTTATAACCCCCATAGCTTCCAAGCGTCTGACCCGTCGCAAACAAGGCGGAGCAGATATACCAACACGTTGAGCTAAATCAATATTAGTAATGCGGCCATCTTTTTGTAATTCATCCAAAATCAGCCAGTCAATTCTATCAAGTTCTACTAATTGTGCCATATACTTGTTACCTGCCCTAGCATTTTGTATTTTATTTATATCTTTAAAAGGCTATTGTTAAACCAAACCTTCTTTTTATACAATAAACACCATATATATATAATATTTTAAAAATCGCTACGACAAAATCAGGATATAACAATATGACGGAAACATTTATAACAAATATGCTTATTATTGGTGCGGGTCCTGCCGGATATACAGCAGCAATCTATGGTGCCAGAGCTAATATGAAACCCGTTCTTTTAACAGGCCTACAACCTGGTGGACAATTGACCATTACCAATGATGTAGAAAACTATCCAGGCTTTGCAGAGGCTATTCAAGGGCCTTGGTTAATGGATCAAATGGCAGCGCAAGCTAAAAATGTTGGTGCCGAAATCGTAATGGACAGTGTTTCAAAATGTTCCTTACTTGACCCTCAAAAAGAAGATGGATATTTTGTTTTTCATACCGATGGTGGGAATATCTATAAAGCACGCACTGCCATTATTGCTACAGGAGCTCAGGCTCGTTGGTTAGGACTAGAAGCCGAAGAACGCCTTCAAGGATATGGCGTTTCTGCTTGTGCTACTTGTGATGGCTTTTTTTATCGTGGTAAAAAAGTAGCTGTGATTGGTGGCGGAAATACTGCTGTTGAAGAGGCATTATACCTGACCCATCATGCATCTCATGTTACTCTTATTCATCGCCGCGATAGCCTTAGAGCTGAAAAAATCCAACAAGATCGTTTGCTTGCTAATCCAAAGATCTCTGTCATTTGGGATTCTGTCGTTGAAAATATTCTTTCAGGAGGAACCCCAGAAGCCGTCACGGGTGTTGCCTTAAAAAATATTAAAACAAATGAACAAGCTACCATTGATGTAGATGGTGTTTTTATTGCTATTGGTCATAATCCAAACACCTCTTTGTTTAAAGGGCAAATTGAATTGGATTCTGAAAACTATATCAAGACAAAACCAGGTACAACACAGACCTCTATTCCTGGTATTTTTGCAGCAGGTGACGTGCAAGATAAAACTTACCGCCAAGCCATTACTGCTGCTGGCTCTGGATGTATGGCAGCTTTAGAAGCTGAACGCTATTTAGGTGAAACAAATTAAAGAATATGATATTAGATGGGAAAAAATAATCTTTATTTCCCATCAATGTAAAATTATCGATTCATAAAGCATTCTTAGGGCATATCGGAACAAATATCCGTGCCATTGCTTATGATTATACAAATATATGTATCTTTATTTATGCTTATTTAAATCAAGAGCCAACGGATGATGATTTTGAAATTATAGATCGTGCTGCTACTGAAATATTAGCAGATTTTCCACAACTTGAATCACAAGATATTACTTTAATCAAAACTGTAAATCCAATAGCATCTCTTGATGCTCATAAGGGGTGGGTTTTCGTTAGATATGAAAATTAATCCAAACGGTTATAATTATCTTTTATACGAATAATATCATCTTCATTTAGATAAGCACCAGACTGTATTTCAATCACTACCAAAGGGATACGTCCAGGATTCCCCAAACGATGTAATGTTCCAGCTGGCAAATAAACACTTTCATTCTCTTTAACAAGAATATTTTCATTGCCCCTTGTGACCTCTGCAACTCCAGAAACCACAACCCAATGTTCCGAGCGATGATAATGTTTTTGCAAAGAAAGTTGTGAACCTTCATTCACCACCAGCTGTTTTACTTGAAAACGATGCCCATTGACCAAGGTTTCATAAAATCCCCACGGGCGGTAACAACGTGCATGTGCAAAGGCTTCTTTTTGATTGGCTGTCATCAACCGTTCAACAATCTTTTTAACTTCTTGAGATTTACGTCGATCTGTAACCAAGACAGCATCTTTAGTGACCACAACAACCACATCATCAAGACCACTGACCGCCGCCACCATATCATCCGAGCGAACATAGCTATTATGAGTATTTTCTAAGAACACATTTCCTATGGCAACATTGCCTACTTTATCTTTTGGGCTGATATCCCAAAGGCCATCCCAACTGCCTATATCTGACCAAGTTAAATCCGCAGCAATAACAAGCATTTGCTCGGTTTTTTCAGCAATCGCATAATCAATCGAAATATCAGGAACATTTACAAAATCCTCAAGTTGGATTCGTTCAAAATATAAATCTGTTTTGCGGTTTTCAATGGCAATTTGTATAAGAGATAAAAGCTCAGGTGTATATTTTTCCATTTCCCGCAGCATCGTCTGTGCGGAAAAAACAAACATCCCTGAATTCCACAAATAGTTCCCAGATTCTATCATATGAACAGCATGCTGATAGTCAGGTTTTTCTGTAAATGCTTCTACAAAAAAAGCATGTTCGGCCTCTGAAAGCTTCTGCCCTTTTTCAATATATCCATACCCCGTTTCTGGTCTGGTTGGATGAATACCAAATGTGAGAATTTTTTCTTTTTGGGCCAGAATTGCAGCTTCTTTGACTAATTCAATTAAAAGCTCTGTTTCTTGAACAACTGCATCAGCAGCCATCACCCAAAGAATGTAATTTGGGTTTTCTTGAGCTACTAACATGCTTGCTGCAGCAATCGCTGGGGCTGAATTCCTGCCAATCGGCTCTAATAAAATACGGGCTTTTTCAATGCCAATTTCACGCAACTGTTCGGCAATTAAAAAACGATGATCATTATTACAAACAATAATCGGGTCTGTAAACATAGACCCGACTGCTCTTAATGCTGTATCTTGCAACATCGAATTATTTGTTAACAATGGCCATAATTGCTTGGGAAAACTGGCACGGGAAACAGGCCATAATCTGCTGCCTGTACCTCCTGACAAAATTACGGGAACAATTTTAAAATTCTCAGTTCCATTCATTTTTTTTCCCTTGCCTTTTTATTATTTTCCCAAAGCTAAGCTTACTTTTTAGCAGCCTCTTCTAATTGATTATTTGTTCTCTTTCTAAGCTCTTTACCAGTTTTGAAAAAAGGGACATGCTTTTCTTCAACTTCAACAGCATCGCCAGTTCTAGGATTACGACCAGTACGAGCTTTACGATTTTTAACAAAAAAAGCACCAAAACCACGCAACTCTACTCTACCACCTTCAGACAATGAAGCTTCGATTTCATCAAAAATCGTAGAAACAATCAAATCAATATCTTTAATTAATAAATTTGGATGTGCTGCTGCAATCTCTAAAATTAGTTCAGATTTAGTCATTCATTTATACTCATTATATACTTTTATTAAATTTGTAGCCTAAGGTTTCCAAATTGCTATAGCACCATCAAGATTTTCATGACTATTATACAGTGCTTGCTGCATAACCCCATTCATCGTATCTCCTAGTGTTTCACCTATAAATCTAGAAAACCACTTAGAAGGTTTCTTATTTTTTAACTCTATTACTTTGACATCAGATGATAATTTTAAATACTGAGCTAACCATTTCTTGGCATCTTGCTCTGTACCAATTTGATCGACTAAACCATTGTTAACCGCTTGTTGACCACTATATGGACGACCATCACCAAGTTCTTTTACCTTGGCAACATCCATATGCCTTCCTTGTGCAACCATTCTTACAAATTGATCATAAAAATTCTCAATCAACCCTTGTAACATCTCACGACCTTGAGGTGATAAAGGCTTAACCATCGAAGGTTGTCCCTTCAAAGGCCCAGAAACCAGCTGATCAACAGTAACGCCAACTTTTCCCAACAATCCGGAAATGTCAGGCGCTTGCATAATGACACCAATAGAACCCGTCAAAGTAGAGTTTAAAGCAAAAATCCGATTGGCTGGTACAGAAATCATATAACCAGCTGAAGCGGCTACACCTCCCATACTGACAACCACAGGCTTTTTCTTTGCAAAACGCATTACTGCATCATGCAATTGCTCTCCTCCTGTAACAGCACCCCCTGGACTATTCACACAAAGGATCAATCCTTTGGTAGATTTATCGGCCAAAGCGTCATCAATTAACTTTACTTGCTTAGAAACATCAGATCCAATAATACCTTCGATTTTCAACTTTACTAAATGATCACCACCCGATCCCATCTTAGATAAAGAGGCACTCACAATGATTGATGCAACAGACACAATAAATATAATTATTGCTATACAACGCCATAAAACCAATTTTCGTCGTATTTTTTGACGTTCTAGTAATAAATCACTTTCTATTTGCATTGAATTGCGCATCCCATAACCATAAGATATTATTTATATTTCCAAACAATGGATATATAATTATCAAGACAACCCGAGTCAAAGAGAATATTTTTTAATCATCTTTGCGGCTTTTACGTCCATGGGTATTATCATTTTTATTATTAGCAATATTTTTACGTCCTAACCCAATTTCACGAGCTAAATTAGATCTGCGTTCTGCATAATTTGGCGCAACCATAGGATAGTCTGCAGGGAGATTCCAACGTTCGCGATATTGTTCCGGTGTTAATCCATAAGCACTTTGAATATGACGTTTTAACATTTTCAATTTTTTGCCATCTTCTAGGCAAATAATATAATCAGGAAATACAGAACGTTTAATAGGCACAACAGGCTGTAATTTTTCTGTTTCTGAGCCATTTTTCTCTATAGAGTTTAATGTTTGATATACTTGTCTAATTAATTCTGGCAATTGATCAGTGCCAACCGAATTATTAGATATATGTGACGAAACAACTTTGACTGTCAGCTCTAATAGCGAAAAATTTTTTTCTTCTAATTCCATTATATTTACCCAAAAACCACACTAAATACTTGAACTTTTTTATAAAATTCAAATAAAATTATATAATAAATTTTATTTTTCAATATATATAGAAATAACAACTCTAACATTATTT
>DWPH01000060.1:0-13376 GCA_018251535.1 Autochton itylus | reverse complement strand
CCACCACTAACGATTAATTTCCACCCACCACTAACATTATTCCTAAGGGCCATTCCCCAAAAATTAGTACCTGCCGCCCCACCGGAAGAACCTTTAATACCCCCCCCATTTTCAATAGCATTATTACTCGCAACACCACCATCATAAACGGTAATACTGCCTCCAGAATAAACAGTGTTTGCTACAGCCACAGCTTTATAGGAAACATCAATTTTTCCACCAGAAGCAATTATATTCTCATATGCTGTTGCACCATAATCAAGATCAATGCTACCATTCGCACTAATCGTATTATTATTTACCATGACAGTAGAACTACCTGTTTCCATACCACCACTTGCTTGAATACTACCACCATCCACTATATTATTGCTTACTATCGCATACGAAGTAGAAGCACGTAATATACCGCCTTGTTGAATATAGTTACCTACAGCACTACCAGCATAACCCAAATCTAACAAACCACCATCTACAATAGTATTAGCAGAGGCAACAGCACCAAAACCAACACCTAACGTGCCACCATTACTGACAACGTTAGAAACTGCACTTCCACCTTGTAAATTTATTGTTCCCGCGCTATGAATTGTGTTACTAATCACTGTATTAGCACTGACAGCTTGAACGTTACCTCCAGACATTATATTATTATTAGAGACAACCCCACCAGAGTTAAGAATATAATAATAATTCCAATCGTTCCAAACATCTTGATCTGTTAAATTATCAACACGGATTTCCATTTCATTCTCCTTAAACAGTTAAATGTCTGTTTTTATTATTTAAAAATATTAACAATCCATATTGATGTTATCATGTAAAATTATTTGTAATCAATTAATTATTATTACTTCATCAGATCTTTCGCTACAACTTCAGCCATTTTAATTCCATCAATAGCCGCTGACATAATCCCCCCCGCATAACCTGCACCTTCACCAGCGGGATAAAGCCCCCGAGTATTAATACTATTTCCATCTTCTCCCCTTGGGATACGAATAGGAGAAGACGTTCTCGTTTCAACACCTGTCATCACTGCGTCTGCAAAGCTAAACCCAGATAATTTACGGTTAAAAGCTGGCAAGGCTTCCTTAATCGCGTCTACAACAAAATTAGGTAAGATTTCGATGAGATTGCTTGGAGTAACACCAGGTTTATAAGAAGGAGTTACATCACCCAAGGCTTTACTGGCACGCCCTGCCAGAAAATCTTCTACTCTTTGCACGGGTGCTTTGTAATCAGACCCACCCAGCACAAAAGCCTTTCGTTCAAGCTTTCTTTGAAAATCTATCCCAGCCAATGGATCATCTGGATAATCTTTTTGCGGGTCAACGCTAACAACCAGTGCAGCATTGGCATTTCTTTCAGCACGAGAATATTGGCTCATCCCGTTTGTAACCACACCACCTTGCTCTGAAGCCGCCGCAACCACAGTTCCCCCTGGACACATACAGAAAGAATAAACCCCACGGTCATTGCCAGCGTGATGAACCAACTTATAATCCGCAGCTCCTAATTTCTCATGTCCAGCTTGAGGTCCAAAACGAACTTGGTCAATCATGGACTGAGGATGCTCTATTCGCACACCGACAGAAAATGGCTTGGCTTGAACAGACACACCATCATTATACAAAGAAGCCATCATATCTCTGGCACTATGCCCTGTAGCCAAAATCACATGTTTTGTTGCTATTTCCTCGCCATTCTTTAAAAGAACCCCAACGACTTGGCGATCTTTATCCATTAAAATAGAGGTAACTTGAGTATTAAAACGATAACTCCCACCACAAAATTCAATTTCAGAACGAATATGTTCAACCATGCTGACCAAACGAAACGTGCCAATATGTGGCTTGGAAACAAAAAGGATTTCCTCTGGGGCCCCTGCTTTCACAAATTCTGTTAGAACTTTATGTCCATAATGATGAGGATCACTGATTTGCGTGTAAAGCTTACCGTCTGAGAAGGTTCCAGCGCCACCTTCTCCATATTGTACATTACTTTCAGGATTAAATTCTGATTTACGCCAAAATGCAAAAGTATCTGCTGTACGTTCACGAACCTCTTTACCACGCTCTAAAATTAAAGGGCGCAGTCCCATTTGGGCTAATAAAAGCCCCGCCATAAATCCACAAGGACCTGAACCAATAATCACAGGGCGTTGGTAATTTGACTGACCAGCTAATTTTTCACCTGTTATACGATCTACAACAAACTGGTACTTCACTTGTGGTGCTTTATGTAAATGCTTATCTTGAGCATGCAAATTCAAACAAACATCATCATCCTCAATTTCACAATCAATTGTATAGACTAGTAAAATATGCCCACGTTTACGTGCATCATACCCTCGTCTTACAATGTGATATTGTTTAATATCCGTTAAGAGGCGTTGTTTTAAAGCTTCTTTTAGCTCTTCATCGCTATGATTAAGGGGGAGTTTCAGTTCAGTAATTCGTATCATCGTTTTATATAACTATTAACATATTAAGAGGAAAAATAAGTCTATGGTGTGCATAGCACATACCTTATCAAAACTATAGAAAACTATATATATTTATAACAAGAATCAGTATACAATAAACACAAAGCGCATAAATGCGCATTTATCATTATAATTCAATATATACATAACTTAACATGATTGCCAAAGGATTGCCTGACCATGTCCGATCACTCTGCTCATCATCACGAACATGATCACAATCATGATGACCATGACCACCACCACGAACAAGAGTGCGGTGGGCACTCTCACAGTCATGGACATCACCATGTTCCGAAATCTTTTGGAAAAGCATTCGCAATTGGCATCAGCCTTAATCTAGTTTATGTTATTGCCGAAGCCGCTTGGGGGTTTTGGGGGAATTCACTGGCACTACTTGCAGATGCTGGTCATAACCTTTCAGATATCTTAGCATTGGCTTGCGCTTGGATCGCTGCAATTTTAAGCAAAAAAAGACCTACAGATAATTTTACCTATGGCTATCGCAGAACTTCTATTCTAGCCTCGTTAACCAATGCTGTTATTTTACTGATCGTAACTGGTGGTATTATTTGGGAAGCCATTGAGCGCCTTTTTCACCCAGCCCCTGTTGCAGGATGGACGGTTATCATTGTTGCTGCGATTGGCGTTATTGTAAATGGTTTAACCGCCATGATGTTTGTCTCTGGTCATAAAGAGGATCTTAACATCAAAGGGGCTTTTCTACATATGGCATATGATGCCTTATTATCTTTGGCAGTCGTTGTTACTGGAATTATTATTTTGTTCACAGGGTTTAATATCCTAGACCCAATTATCAGTTTGGTTGTATCTATTATTATCATTATGGGAACATGGTCTTTATTAAAAGATTCAGTGGCCTTAGCTGTCGATGGCGTGCCAACCAATATTAATCGTAAAGAAGTCGAAAGTTACTTACGTGCTTTACCTAGTATTTTAGATCTGCACGACCTACATATATGGGCAATGAGTACAACTGAAACTGCATTAACCGTGCATTTAGTCAGCAATGTTGATCACCGTTTAGATGATTTTCTGTCGGTAACAGCTCAACAACTGCAAGATAAATTCAAAATTGGACATACAACAATCCAAATTGAATTACAAAACGAAGCTAAATCTTGCATTTTAGCAAATGCAGAAACAGTTTGATCTCTTTTTATCGAGACTGATCTTTTAATAATAGAAATTTTATATTTATGATTCTTAGAGTTGTTCAGGACAAAAAGATATTGTTCAGTATTGGCAGTATCTTTGTCAGTATTCTTGTTTTATATTTAAAATATCTTGCTTGGTACACGACTAACAGTGTTGCCTTTTATTCTGATATGCTGGAAACACTCATAAATGTTGCAGCTGCAATCTTAGGATGTATTGCGTTAATTTTTGCTGCTCATCCTGCTGACAGACAACACCCTTATGGTCATCAAAAGGCTGAGTATATTTCAGCGGCTATTGAAGGGCTATTGGTTTTAACTACAGCTGGGTTAATCTTATATGAATCTTTCTTAGCTTGGCAACACCCCAAACTTCCCACTGCTCCTTTTATTGGAATATTATTTAATGGCTCTGCAGGTATTGTTAATCTTGTTTGGTGTATCGTTCTAATAAAAATAGGGAAAAAATATTGCTCTCCTGCCCTTATAGCTGGAGGACAACATATATTATCTGATGTTTGGACCACTGTTGGACTGATTTGTGGTTTTATTTTAATCCCTTTTATCCAATGGGCTCTTCTTGATGCAATATTAGGATTTTGTATTGCCCTGAATGTTTTACGTATGGGATTTCAAGTTATTACAGAATCCTTTAACGGATTAATGGATCAAGCTCCACCTAAACAAGTCACAGAGCATATCTATGAACTTATTAAAAAAAATGCTCCCGAGGCCCTTGATTTTCATATGGTCAGGTTTCGTCAAGTCGGCGCAATAACTTTTATTGATTTTCACTTGGTCGTTCCTGGCACTATGGATGTATATACAGCTCATAAAATCTGTGATCGCATTGAGCTTTCTATAAAAAATGCAATTGGATCCGTTTCAATCAATATTCATGTAGAACCAGAAGATGAATTAAAAAAAGATAATCTTATATAGTAAAAAACAAATAACTTATATTTTTTAAAAAAAATGTTACCAACTCAAATTAAAAGGTGTTTTTTTAATAAAATTCGCATATTATAAGCACAATACTGAATAACATGGTTAATAAAATGCAAATTCCTTCTCGTTGTGCTATTCTTCTTGATGCTGGATATATTGAATATATTACACGGCAAGAATTTCCAAATATACAAATTAACTATGAGAAACTAGTTAAAGAAATTACGGGCGAATATCGTTTATTTAGAACTTTTTACTATAATTGCTTACCTCATTTAGATTTTTCAACATCCGAAGATGATAAAAATCTTTATGAAGGAAAAATGAATTTTTTTGAGGCTCTCAAATTTTTACCCCGCTTTGAAGTTCGTCTTGGTGCTTTATCACGCTATGAAGATCAAGATAGCAACGCCCTTAGCTTCCATCAAAAACGTGTTGATATCCTTATGGTTGTTGACATGATGCAATTATCTATAACCAAACAAATCGATCATCTCATTATCGCCACGGGTGATGGTGATTTAATCCCTGCTGTTCAAGCAGTTAAACAAGCAGGGGTTTTAGTTTCTCTGTGGCATGGATCTTTACGTGGGAAATCTGCACCCAATAGAGAGCTTTTTCAACTTTGTGATGAACGTCACGAGCTTGGGCGCATTATTCATAAAATCCAAAAACAAGGTCGATAATTGATCATTACAGCATCAAAAATTACTCATTTGATGCTGATAAATCAATCAACCCTATAACCCCTTTTTCTGTACCGAAAAATAATAAACTTCCTGCCATATCAAAATTTAAAGCGGTAATGGATCCAAAATCTTTATCCTGCCCTAACGTAATGGGTAAAACCTTTTCACCATCAGGGCTAATCAGTAAAATACTGCCATCAATAAAACCTGCGGCTAATAAATCCCCATAAACAGGATGAAATTTAACAATGGTGCAATACCCTCCTGGAATACTAGGTAGCTCTGTAGGGGGTTTTCCCATTGGGCCACCATCAAAAAATGGCCACATCACCACAGACTCTGCACCACTTGTTGCAAGCCATTTCCCATCATTAGAAAAATTTAAAGATTGCACTTTTACAGGATACCCACTCATACGCATATTATGTGCGTCAGAAATACGCCACCCATGTAAATCATGATCTTGCATCGAAGTGACAATAGCTTCTTCTTTGGGATGCAACGCAATAACCAGATGGCTGCCTTTCCATATAAAATCTTTAATTTTATCGGCTTTTTGATCTTTTATAGCCCATAATGTGGCACCATTATAATAAGAAGTTGCCAAATGTTGACCATCTTTATTGAATGTTAAATCACTAACCGTAGAATCATGTTCCAAGACACAAAGTGGTTCATTAAAATGATCTTGATAAATATGAACTTGCTTTCCTTCTACGAAAGCAACCTTACAAGAGGAACCTTCTTTATCAAACCAAGTGACCATATGCTCTACCCAGCGCTTCGTTTTGACTAATAACTCAGGTTCTTTCCCTGGGATTATTCGCACAATCTGATTATCGTCCCCTGCTGTAATAAAACCAGATAGAGTTATATCTTGTGAAAGACATAAAATACCCCCTTCATGAGGTTGAATTTTCTGCCATAAGTCTGGTTGTTGGATGTTTTTGCGCTCGATAAGCCACAAATCCCCATCGGCTGTAGCAAAAGCAAGGTAGTGACCGTTCTGTGAAGCCACGCAACTAATAATATTCCCATCAGTTTGCTTGTATTTACCTCGACTATCGATTAATTGTATTGGCGCTTGCATATTTCTTTTTCCTCTATCAGCTTAGCGTGCGATACAATTTTTAAATCCATCGCGCAATTTTTTTTCATCTAATTTGCGACCAATAAAAACCAAACGAGAAGAACGTTTTTCTTGTGGTTTCCAAGGGCGAATAAAATCACCATCTGCCATCATATGAACAGCTTGAAAAGCATAACACTCATCAGAATTAGAAAAATTCAGTATTCCCTTGGTGCGCAGTAATTCTGTACCAAATTGCTGTAAAACAGATCCAATCCAAAAATCAAATTTCTTAGCATCCAAAGGTTTATCCTCTAGCAAAGAAATACTTGTCACCCCATCCCCATGATGGTGATGAACCTCATGACTATGATGATGGTCGTGGTCGTGGTCGTGGTCGTGGTCGTGGTCGTGGTCGTGGTCGTGGTTATCCTCAAGGAAATCAGGAGATAAAGTCAATGCTTTTTTAAGATCAAAACCACCTCGATCCAATATTTTATCCAACGCAATCTGCCCTTTTTGGGTATGATATAATGCAACAAAAGGGTTAATTGCTTTCACTCGTTGCTCAACTTTTTTTAAAGTCTCTCTATCAACAAGATCAGTTTTATTTAGTAAAATAGCATCTGCAAAAGCAATTTGGTTAACTGCTTCTTTACTCTCATCCAAAGTTTGCATCACATGCTGTGCATCCACCACAGCAATCACCGCATCCAACCTTGTTTTTTGTTTAACATCTTCATCAACAAAGAAAGTCTGAGCCACAGGTGCAGGATCAGCAAGCCCAGTTGTTTCAACAATAATACCATCAAATTTGGTGCGACGTTTCATTAAGGTGCCTAAGATACGCACAAGATCTCCACGAATGGTGCAACACACACATCCATTATTCATTTCAAAAATTTCTTCATCAGCATCAACAACTAAATCATTATCAATACCTAACTCTCCGTATTCATTCACAATCACTGCATATTTTTTTCCATGCTGTTGCGTTAAAATATGATTGAGTAACGTTGTTTTCCCTGCGCCCAAATATCCCGTTAAAACGGTAACGGGAACTGTTTCTTTAATATCTGACATGCTGATCTTCTCTTTCTTTTAATTTTACTTGATAATCCCAACTATAAGCTAAACCCATCCCCAGCAATAGGAAAAACCATCCTCCTAATGGCATGTTCACAAAATTACTGGTTGATGCAAAAGGCCATTCATGGATAAAAACTGCTGCAAACAATCCAACACACCAAGCTTTACGTATTGCTTCTGCTTTTGTTGTGACTGTAATATTCAACCCTTTACACAATTCAACAAGCGCACTGATAATTGTTAAGATAAATAAAATTAATCCAAAAATACCCGCATCAATAAACGCTTGTAAATAATGATTATGTGGATGGGTTAAACAAATAATTCCCCCACCTCCATTTCCTGAGTTTATGTCCCAAAAAGGCCATCCATGAAAATATATTGCATTACCACATGCATGTTTAAATGCATCATACCCTAGGCCAGCCCAAGGATTCATTGCTCCCATCACCACAGCTCTGGTATAAACCAACCCATAAGGACTAGAAGAAAAATGAGACATTTGGTCGATAAAATGGGTAACTAAGTGATTGAAACTTTCAGGCGATATAAATGCTGTGATCAAAATAATAATTGGAACAATCCCAACCGTTACCAAAGCCAAAATACGCAATGGTTTTAACCAAATAACAGCTATTCCTAATCCCATAATAAATAAACCAAAAGGCATTCTTTGGCCCGCCATAACCATCATAGCTACAGCAAACAACAAAGTGAATAACGCATATAGCTGCCCTTTATATCCTTTATACTGCCATATTAAATATGCGCAAACCGCCAGCATCACTGGCAATAACATTCTAGATAACGGCGCCGCTGCTCTGGGGTGCTCGTAAGGTCCCGTTAAGGTTCCATCAAAATAACGCGGCATTCCTAAAATATTATAACCAATTATAAGTTGTGCCAACATATTCAAAAGAATGTATAGAGTACAAAATGCAATTACATAGGCTAACCACCTACGATACTTATTTTCTTTTAAAACCCACTGTTGTAAAGCAATAACGAAAATAGGAAACCTGATGACACCAATTGATTGCAACAAATTTCCATTCGAGGCTTCTCCAAAAAAAGACCCAAAAGGAATCGTACAAATTACTAACCATCCCCACCAGACCAAAGCAAACATTACCCAAAGTTGTTTACTCCACTCCCACTCTTTTTCAAGGAAACAGTGAAATAAGAAACAAATAGCAACATAGCTGATCAATCCATCTGCTACGCCTCGAAAGTGAGTTAAAAAAATAGGTAAAACCAAGACAGCGCTCAGGGTAGTATAGTGCAGAAATCGACGAATAAAATTCATAAAATTTTCTTACCGTTTTTTATAAATTACCCTGCAATTGAGGACAAATTTGTTTTCTAAAAGAGTTTAACGCTTGTAAAGCCTGCTCTGCATTATAGTGATATGCTTGTTCTTTTGCGTAGAGAGAAAGTTGCTCTCGTAAATCTTGATTTTTCACCAACCGTATTAGCTGTTGAAAAGCTTGCTCAATATTGGTTGGGTCCATTAACAAAGCACCATTTCCAACCACTTTTGGCAATGCACCAACCGCAGATACTAATAAAGGTGTTCCACAAGCCATTGCTTCCAAAGCTGTCATTCCAAACGGCTCAGGCCAACGACTAGGCATAATAATAATTGATGCCTCTGAGATTTTTTGTAATACCTGATCATAAGGTAAATAACCGACCATTTTAATCTGTGTCTGTCGCAATTGATGACGTAACTTTTGAATAAAGGGCGTTTCTGGACTATTGGAATTAAAACGATCCGCACCAATAATTTCAATATTCCATGAGGGATCAACCTGCAGCAGCTTACAACAAAGTGCCACAAAGATATCTGCCCCTTTATCTGCGACAACTCGACCAACAAATAAAATAGTTTTTTTTCGTTCGTAAATAGGGATATATTGAGGAAGCTTTTTAAAGTCAATGTAATTAGGCAATATCGTAACGCTTCCTTTGACCTGTCCTGATAAAAAGCGATCTTTTACCCACTCTGAGACTGCAACCACATGTAATTTTTCAACGATCTTCTGACGATCTATATCTTTTTTTAATCCCCTCATCGACAAAGGATCATTATGTAATGTCAGACTTACAGGAATATATGGATACTTTTGAGCAATGTATAATGCAATTTCTGGGCGATTATGAATTTCTACTAAACAAGGTCGATATTTTTGAACTAGACGAGAAACACCATAACGATATGCATTGCTTTGAATAAAAAGAGAATGCCAACTTTTTGAAATTTCTAAATAATGCAAACCAACAAAAGGCAAACAATCTAGAGCTTTACCAACAATCAAATCTTGAGGTTGGGCCAAACATTGAACTAATAATCCAATTGCACCCACGCATCCAGGTGAAAACCCTTCTTTAGGAGGAAGAACCGTCATTATTCTTGATGTTTTACCCATCATGAGGGAACAGCTCCTCCGTTAATAACTATATAATATAATTATTTAATTTTGGCATCATTAATGAAGCTTGGATAAATATAAATTAAATAATCAGATAACACATTATTCATCACATTTAAACCACGTAAAAACAGTCCAATTTGATTTAAGTATCCAGGTAAATGACGTGTAAAAATAAGGGATTGCTCTCTTTGTCCAAAATATTCTTTACCCTTTAATAAGGTCAGCGTGTCTTCTGGTGAAAGTTTTAATAATTGTGCAACACTAATAATATCTTGAGATTTAACTGTTAATTTATCTTTGTTTTGATTGTATTCTTTAACCATTTTTAATGTAGCCTCAACAAAAGGCTGTAACCAATAAGGTTTCAACACAATCTCATTATCCATTACAACCCAAAAAGTATAAGTAGGACTTCCCCAATCTGCTACTTGTTGAGAAGTAACTAAAACATGACCATCTTTTTGGAAATGCAATAATGATATCCCATCCGCATAAACCCCATCAATTTCATGCTTTTTCCATGCATCCTCAATTTTATTGGCAGGCATATTTATTATCTGGACTTGATGAAAGTCTATTTTCCAATGCTCTAATGCTTTTAATAAACTATAATGAGCAGACGTTAAGAAAGGAACAGCAATTTTTTTACCAATCAAAGCCTCTGGCTTATCAATACCAGATTTGTTTTGTACAACCAATCCACTACTGTTTCCATATTGAAAGCTGATCGCAATAATACGCACCTGAACTCCTGCAGTAACGGCAGAAGTCAAAGGGATTAACCCTACAGGGGCAATATCTAAAGTCTCAACAGCTAAATCATGAATCATTTTAAATTCATCATCATATTGTTGCCAATCAACACGCTCTCCCAGTGCTTTACGATATGTCCCATTAACTTGAGCAAGTTTAGCCAAGTCTACTTGATCAGTCCAACCAATCCGCACAGCAGCATTAGCATATTGAAAGCTAATACATCCAAAAAGTAACGTTAATAAAATTACAATATAAAAAAACTGTAATTTTATTTGTGTTAATGATGATTTCAAAAACAATTGCGTCATCCAAATCTATAAAATTTAATTACTTACAACTAGAAAGCTTTTCTAATGTATTTTCTGTAATACAACAGCACCATATAGAAGAAAAGAAAAATTATTACTTTAAAGATTTTAAGCCAAAGTAATAAATCCACCACCAAGCACTCTTGTGCCTTGATAGAACACACAAGCTTGACCTGGTGCTGGATTTGCCGTTTCATCTAACTCTACTTGGACACGTTGATCTGACAATATTCTGACCGTTGCAGAGCGCTCTTGTTCACGCGCACGAATTTGCACATTGCAACGCATTTCATGCTCTGGAATAGGCATCAACCAATTTAAATCACGAAGGAAAAAAACTTTACGCCCAGCATCTTGTTTAGCACCAATAATAATCCGTCTTGTTTTCGGATCAATCTGCAACACCATTTGTTTATCCCCTTGGCGCATCGCCAAATTTCCTAAACGTTTGGATTGACCAACTGTATAATGCGCAATGCCTTCATGCTGTCCTAAAACAGCACCTGTTTCATCAACGATTTCGCCTTTTTCAAGACCTTCAGGGGATAATTTTTCCACAATCTGAATATAAGATTTATCAGTTACGAAACAAATATCTTGGCTATCGGATTTTTGTGCAACCGTTAAACCAAATCGCTTTGCTTCTTGGCGAACAACATCTTTATTCGCCATATCACCCAATGGAAAGCGCAAAAAATCCAATTGATCCGAGGTTGTTGCAAATAAAAACCAAGACTGATCACGGCTCATATCGACGGGACGATGCAACTCTGCACCATTTATTCCATCAACCCTACGCACATAATGACCTGTTGCCATCGCATCTGCACCAAGTTCTCTGGCCATATTCAAAAGGTCTGTAAATTTAACCCCTTGATTACACTCAATACATGGAACGGGCGTTTCCCCACGCGTGTATGATTGCGCAAAACGATCAATCACCGTTTGGTGGAAACGATCTTCAGCATCAATCACATAATGTGGGATTCCCAGTTGATCAGAAACACGGCGAGCATCACGAATATCTTGCCCTGCACAACAAGACCCTTTTTTAACCACACCACGCGCATCATAAAGTTGTAATGTAGCACCAAAGACATCATGTCCTTGTTCTTTTAAAAGGGCAGCTGTTACAGAACTGTCAACACCACCAGACATGGCAACCATAATACGCATTGATTTATGACATTCTCGGCAAACGAACAACAAGACCGTCTAATTCTTCGGTCATAATAATTTGGCATCCAAGGCGAGAGGTTTTTTCCAAACCAAATGCCATATCCAACATATCTTCTTCTTCTTCAGCTGCGGTTTTCAATTTATCCCACCATCCTTCATCGACAATAACATGACACGTCGCACAAGCCAAAGAGCCCTCACATGCACCTTCTAGATCTATGTCATTTTTATGTGCAATTTCTAAAACAGATAGTCCAACAGGCGCATCAACTTCATGTGCTGTGCCATCACGTTCAATAAAAGTCATACGAGGCATTTTAATATTTCCTTAAACAAAAATGATTATCTTCCTGCCATAAGTTCACCATAAGCACAAGTCAAAGCGTCAATAACTTGCTCTACTTGTGTATTTTTGGTCATACGACCAAATGACAAACGAAAACTTTGCACAGCTTGTTCTGCCGAAATTCCCATTGCCGTTAAAACATAAGATGGCACCAAAGAAGACATCGTGCAAGCAGATCCTGTTGATAAGTAAAGATGTGGAATCCTTTTAAAAAGATCAAGGGCTCTTATCCCAGGAAAATATAAATTTACACTTCCTGGCAACGAATTTTCAATAGAACCATTTACTTGTATCCTTGGAAACTCAGATTGTAACGCTTGAAGTAATTGATTCTTGTAATGCTGTAACCTTAATACTTCTTGAGGTCCTTCCCTTTGTACAATTTCACACGCCTTGCCCAAACCAACAATCAAAGGCACGGGCAAAGTCCCTGAACGTAACCCTCTTTCTTGATATCCTCCATAAAATAAAGGAGATACCCTCACTCTTGGTTTTCTGCGGACATATAATGCACCAATCCCTTTGGGGCCATACAACTTGTGCCCTGATATAGAAGCAAGGTCGATATGCGCCATAGAAAACCGTCCAACTGTTTTTCCGATGATCTGCGCCATATCACAATGAAACAAAGCTCTATATTCATGCGCAAGTTTCGCGAGTTGCGTAATAGGCTGGAGCACACTGGTCTCATTATTCGCTGCCATAACACTGACCAATAATGTAGGAATTTCCAGAGATTTTCTGAGGTTTTCTGGGTCAACTATACCTTCTTGATTAACAGGTAAGATGACAATTTCAATACCCAATTCAGCAAGGCTATTAACGACTTCCAAGACAGATTTATGCTCTGAAGCAATCGTAATGACACGCCTCGCCGTTACTCCTTGTTTT
>DWPH01000059.1:0-13390 GCA_018251535.1 Autochton itylus | reverse complement strand
AGACCCGCTTTACATTAACATAAGTCATAAAACATAAGACACATAACATAACACATAAATCATAGAGAGAAAAAAAAGAAAAGGGATGTTACGATTAGGAATTAGACGTTTAGTGCTCACTGTGGAATTGCAGCATCTGTAGTCAAGCCTGTTGGTATTAATTTAGGGTTATTACGATTAGGAATTAGACTTCTAGTGTGTACTGTAGAAGTGCAGCACCCGTAGTCGAGCCTGCTGGCGTTAATTTAGGGCTGTTTCGATTAGGAATTAAACGTCTAATGTTTACTGTGGAATTGCAGCATTTGTACTCGAGCCTATAGGTATTATTTAGGAGTGTTAAGCAGAAAGTCCTAGATCCAAATAGTAGGTAAATAGATACAGAAACGCGGTTTTGTCACGCCACTATTTACGTCCTAGCTCCATTAGAACTTCATTACCAAGCCCAATCTGTTGGACTTATTAAACCTAATCATATGGGCCCAAACTCTAGGAGTCTTTGAAAATAGTCACGGAAGAGTTCTACAAGTCATCTTCTGGTTCCATCATCAGACCTTTTTTACCAAGTTCGATCTATAGAACTCTTGGTGATGGCTGAATGCTTTCTTATGCTCCACTGGACGCGGTCCGATTCTAAAATTGGAAGAAGCTTGGAGTACACTACTTCTACTGCTTTAATGGGTATTGGTGGAGTAATGATGTATTAGAATTTTTTTAACCGCTTTAACGATTAAAGACATCATTATAAAACTTACATGCCGGGTTTTCATTAAGCTCTCAAGTGTCCAGCCATAAGTCTAGCCAGTCCATAAATCCGCAATTTGCCTGCGTGGTAGACTGCACCCTATATTCCTCTTATTCTTTTATAGAATAAATAATTAAATGGTACTATTCAAGATCACGAATAACGGAAGACCACGGAACCCGTGCTACTTACTAAAACTTAATCGATAACTTTAGTTAAAAACGCTCAAGTATACGATCCGTGTTCAAATAAATCGTTAAGCGATTTTCCCAACATGGCGTCCTCGGGCCAATAGCGGCTCGGGGGTGCTGCATCTTCGCGTGAAAATTTAAGAATTACGAGCTCCTTTATTTTACGATCGTACCGACAATGCCACCGACACCGTAGCGCCATTTGATAAACGCGAAGTTACAATAAATACGTAGGTACCTCGATAGGTACCGTTGAGGTCATTAAGAACTTTATTCTAGAAAATATTTTCAGTCTCTCGTTCCAATACTTAAACTTCCCTTTGATCAAACTTTTGCAGAGTTGCCTACATTGTAGAGACATCGCCTCAAAGTTGTGTCGACCCCTGCTTTATTTCAAGAGTCCTCCGCCTATACGCCACGTCTATACTCGTACACACAACGCGACCGCTATATTGTCGTACGGCTGAAACTAGCGTGGTGTGAGTGAACACGATGAAAATCTTTATTTTCACGCTCTATCTCTCTTTATCTAATCGCCCCGGTCAGATAAGGACGGAACGCCGGAAAAACTGGCGCGGGGCGAGGGGTAAAGGCTACATCGATTCCGCGCTTTCACTGCTAGGGGCCGTGTAAACCTTTAAAAACAGCCCTCTTGCTACCCGATTGTGATCTTTAGCCTAGTGCAACTAAGAGGGAAATTTCAGCGCGCATACACCTCCGGTAAATGGATTGCCTCCCTCTTGGGGGTTCTCATAGTGGGATCTAGATGGCGTAGATATGCTGATACGCGCCGATGTGTGTGTGACGCGACTGCACGATGTTGTTTGTGTGAGGGAATAGGTTTGTATTTTCCGGCTTCGAAGTTATACGCGTATGTAGTATAGAGGGAAGCTTCCGATGGGTTAAATTTCGCTTGTGTTTGCAAATATATGAGGGGCTGTAGGTATCCCTTTTTGTAATATAATTTTATGTTGAGTGTAGATAGGTGGATAGATTAGGGAAGACGGAGGCTGTGATTTGATTTGATTAGGAGGTGTTTGCAGGAGGGTCGGGGAGATAAGGCTGATTGGATCGCGAGGAGGTTGGGGGGCAGGCTTTATGGAAATATGTTTTTAATGTGGGTGGCTTATTAAATTAACCAAGTTTGAGCGAACTGAAGCGAGATTAATCCGTTTGATGTGCTTATGAATAAACGAGCTTTTCATTGGCTTAATCAATTACCTCGTAATTTTGTGACTCGTATTAATATTTTATTCTTGCTAAGAAATTTAGAAGGTGCGAATTATATTGTAATGTATAATCCATTTCAGAGCATATATTGTTCTTTTATCTAAAAATTACGACACAAGTCTAAAATTTTCTAATGACTTTCTAAAGATTTTTTCTTAGTAGGGTCGCCCGAGTATGAGTTTATAAAAGACAGATTACATAAGAGAGCGATTAAGGACTAAATTCCTTGGGCCCACGTAAACTGTCCACTTTACGGACAATATTATGCCTATTATAATCGCTAAATTCGGACCGAAATCACAACAAAAGAGCCTTTGTTCGTGTCACAATCACAATACAAAAGACATCTGATGTTGTCACAGCTCTTTTGAGTTTACACTACACTGAAAATTAGAGTACCGGCATGACAATATGTACTGATTTTACCATTTGTACGATTTGTACGTTCACTTTTTTCATCTTTGTCGGCGTGTTTTACGTTTGATAGTCGTTTTTGGCGTTCCGATATCGATCTGAGTGCCGGTGACAGTGAAATGGGTTGGACGATTAATAAAACTCTTTGGAGCACTAGATAACTTTATTATATATTTGGGGTCATACCGAAATAACAGAAATAGAAATTTCTATACCAAACCGAGTTTTGGTAAGTGCTCTTTTTGATTTGCTAAGAAATCCTCCAATATAAATTAAGTTGTTATACCATCACGTTATTTCTCATAGATTAGAAATGACTCACAATAGTGGTAACTAACTTATAAAGAACAAGTTTCGAAGAAAACTTTTAACGGAGTTATGTATAATGGATTGTCTGCTATAAATGTCTACTGACTTTCAGTAGTGTCAATGACCGTAATCTTATTATATTATCCTTTCTTTACGCCCGAGTATACTCTCCCATACTTTAGAATCAACAAAGCTTTCACCGAACCGCGACTTCGATGACGAATGAACGAAATAAAGTATAATTCCGCTCGTAAAATATACGACTTTTTCCAGCCATTTCAGTGTTTGAGGAGCGAAAGTAATTCGGTCATAAAATTACGAGTAAACAGCCGTTTTTCCATGGAAATAAAATAAAGGCACCCTCACGGCCGGTTGACTTTGGTAATCGGCTTAGTCGGTACCCTCCGATATATCGGCTCCCTGGGGACCCGCGTGATGCAGCGCCACCCGTTATAGCTTGATGAGAAAATCTTATCAGCAGATTATAAAATCGGTTTCGCGTAATTGAGTCATAAAATGTGGGGTTAATTTTTGGGTTGGGCTAATGTATTTGCGATGTATCTGTTTTTTTCTGACTTATCTTTATGTTATAGGAATAGCAAATGGGCATACTCCACTCGATGTTCATTGGTCACTTCTGCTAATGGACATTTACAGCGAATATGAAATGTTAGCTGTATACATAATATGAAATATTAACCGTATGCCAACTTCTGTGATTGGCAACATTGACAGAAGACACATCTTCTCTCAATGTTGCTAAATACAGAGAATAACAGACCTTGAGAATTAAGTTACGATAATTTATAATTCCCAAACTACCTTCAATAAGATTGAAGTAGCAAATGATTGCGACCGACCGAATGGGAAGTGGTCACTGCTAGTCATCCATGACCAACTTCATATAAAACAGGTTCTATTTGAAGACGTTCATAGATTAATTGATACTACCGAGGACTGAGATGGTCGTATCATATATAAGTCTAAGTGTAGTTTAAGTCAGCTTAGCCACACTTTTCCACCGAAACGTGGAACTTCTTAACGTTAGAAATAGATGTGGCGGTGGTGATCGAACCATTCCAGTTCAACTTTCAGATTCCTACAGTACTTCTGCAAGAAATAAGTCGGATAGTTGAACTTGGAAGAATCCTATAATTACTTATTGCTGCAATCTGGATAGCAATCGGTATAGATGAAGGTTCTTATAATTCCTTAGTAGCGTGACACAAATGGAACTCGACTCGAGTCATCCTCATGCCAGTGGGAAGAAAAAGTGTCGGTTGTTGGCTCGGCTAATATGGCGAGCTCTAATCTTATTCTGGCACAAAGGAGCTGCCATGACGCGGCGAATATTGACGCGAACCATTTAATATTTAGGTATTCCAATATGCAGTTGTACTGACGCGTACACATGGAATTATTTCTTTCGTTCCATTCAATTTAAGTAAGAGATTTTTTTCTGACTGTCATTTCATGAATATCGATTTATAGGCTTGTTGAATTTTGTAATTTATGAGCTCCATTATAATATGTATTTACAACGGTATCAATTTTGTAAGTTTTTTATATAATCTAATTATGCTACAAATTAGATTTTAACCAATTAATCTACCAGCGGTGGTCTATCTACGGTAGATAGATTCGATAGCAAATTTGTTTTGGAAAAAAATAACACACATTAAATTTATCTGAAACTGTGTCAACGTCTGAAGCCTACCTGGACCGCAAAGTCATTTCGAATCTAATTCAAATTACTAGGCTCAAAGTATTTTAAGCTCTGGAGCGATTTAGACGGACAGAGCAACAGTAATCTTAATCAAAATCAAGTATCAGATACATTCTAGGCCGTTAGAGAGCTGAAAAAAGTACCGAAGTGGATATCGAGCGCGGTTGTACCACCAGAGTCCGACACAGTCACTTACAATATTAAATCGGACAATACGGCGGTGCGGTCACGATAATCTTTGGTAGTATTTGATTCTAGTTACCGAGAAATAAGTCCGGATAGTTCGCCCGTAATACTTTACGACCTCGGTACTTTTTGTTCAATAAATGACATGACAAATTAATGGATTTATTATGAGTGGGATTGCGCTGTCCTTTTTGTTTTGTTGTCGGGTTAGGACGAATGCATTTTTAATTGAGTGAGGCACTTTTGTGGACTGTATAAAGCGGCCACCGCATGCCGTAGATATTTTTTATTTGATTGACGTGTAGTAATGGGCAGGTGCGTAAGAGGCCGATAGCTACCCGCTTTTTCGAGCCAAGGTTCGTGTTCGCTTTTTGTCTGTCGCTTCGTTTTGCGACTCTACTGATTATTGAACCGAAATTTAATGGGCTACAATTTTTTATGACAGTTTTATGTGACTTTTGATACACGAAATTAATCAGTATATCGTCGTTATTGCTAAGTTTATGGATGTATTACATATACTTATATATGTATTAGCATGTAAGCTATAGATTTGATTTATAATAATTACAATCAAATTACATAAATTTAGACTTATATCGTAATCATAATCGTATTAAAATAAGCGGATTATAAATTATAAAACAAATTAAAAGTAACGGGTAATTTTTGCTGGCATTCAGTATGAGGTGCAAATTTTCTTTTTTAAATTATATATTTGCGAGTAGATACGCCTAATAAAATAAAATTATATTATAATAGGTACTTATATTCCTTCAGCGATTTAACGTAGATTATATTATAGTACTTATATTTTTCCAACGATTTAACGCAGCCTTAAAATGTTACAATACCACGGTCGGCAGCCCTGGCAGTAACGCATCTGTAATCAACTTCAAGTGAAACTTCCATCTTATTTGAATTTGGTGGCGGCCTGCAGTGAACACTTAATTAAGATCATTAGACCGTCTTCTTACTAGTAAAAGGTCACATAAAAGGTAGCCGCCAAGTAAAATACATTAATGGCGCCTCGTGGTTAATCTGCAAATTTTAGTCTAAACTTAATTGTACGCTCTCCCTTATTTCACGTACCGAGCCTTGAACCTAGAGAATTATTTGTAAACTAATTAATTACTACTCAATAAATAGCGGCTTGTTTGTAGAACGGTTGTATCGGGCCCAAACTGTTTCTTGTTTGTTGTTAGGAAATCGTATAAGGCGACTAAACCAATTTAAACAATATGCATTGGCAGTAAGTATTTTAGTACTAGCCGACAGTGTGGTTGACTCGGGTAGGATACATCTTATTGCATTGATGTTTGACATGTTGTTCCCATTACAATAGTTTTGAGTTACTTTTTAGACCCCAAAATCCTAAATTGTGTTAAAGTAAACATATCGTTATACACGAGTACAATAGAACTGCTTAAAAATAATTAAGTGAAAGGGGAAAAAGAAGTACGACAATGACGATATATACAGAAATTACAGAACAATCTAACAAAACCACGTTTGTTCTGTATGAGTATAACCAAATTTGCGTACTGTGTACTTATGACATTATTTAAATGCACCATATAACCAACTATACCTTTTTCGATTTACAGGTAGCTGCGCCCTGGGTGACGTGGTATACATGCCGGGCGACGAATTCCCCGGCGCAGCCCCGTGCGAGCGCTGCAGCTGTACTGCCGGCAGCGTACAGTGCGCGAAGCAGCGCTGCGAGCCGCGCCCAGGTTGCAAGGCAGTCCACCGACCCGACCACTGCTGCCCTACGTATCAGTGCGGTGAGTAATCTTATTATCTTTCTGTATCTTATTATCAGAACAGATAACCGTTGGGGTAGAAAGGTTCTCGAATGGAGACCACGCCTGGTAAAAGGTAGTCTGAGTACAGGACGTCCGCGCAACCGGAGTAGTGCGACTTGGAGAGGACGGCAGGTTACTTCTGGATTCAGAGAGCTCAGGATCGGTCGAAGGGGCGCAGGTTAGAGGATGCCTATTGCCAGTAGTAGACTATAGATATAATCTTATTGCAAGGTAGAACCTGTACGGTCCACCCAGGGAGGTACTACCATCACACGTAGTTCATGCGTTGGAAAGATGTGGATGGCTTTAGATAGAGCCCCTTTTATTTGTGAAGTTGCTTACAGATGTCAATGAGTGGCAATGAACACACCATTTTGCGTATTATGTATTCGTTTACTATTTCAATTCTATAAAAAATGTTATTTTAAAATACAACTGTAACGACCTTTGTGTCTTTATAATAATTCGCCTAGTACGAGTCAAACTCGCACGAGGAGGTTCCAGTACCATCAAATTATTTTTAGTAGTTGTTAATGTAGCCGCTTTAGAAGCGTATTGTGTTTATTTCAGGCGGTTCAGTAAGACGTCACTGCTGCCAATGGACTCTATCTGTAACCAACCGAATCTGTAATCAACTCCACGTAGAAATGAAATAAAAAATCTTTATTTTGTATAGGCCTACGGAGGCACTTACAAATTGTCAGATACATTTTATTTTGTTATAGGCCCACCGGATCGAAACACGATCTCAAGTGAACATAGAACAGATATTCCCTGAGCGAGATCCTGAAATCAATTACAGATGCGATGACGGTCTTGAGGACTAAGATGGTCGCTTCGTGTTTAAGTCAGTTGGCATCCATATCTTTCCAACGAAACGCATCAACTGCTTTACGCTAAAAATAAGTGTAGTGGTGGCTCCTCCCTGCTCGAACCATACTGCTTCTAGCACTTTCTGTTTGATTTGAGTCAGTTAATCATTTTTTTCTAGAAAAGAGTTAAGTGTGCAACACGGCTAAAGGGTCACGTGTCTCGTATCGCAGTCTTCTTACTAAAAATGTTTTAAACAACCAAAATTGCCTAAAAATACTTTATAAACCATCATCCCCTGTCTATTTATTGCTATTTGCCTTATACCAGTTAACAGTAAGTAATTAAAAACCCTGGTAATTAAATAGAATTTCCTTAATATTTCCATATGTATATTATTGATTAGCGACTATTACTCGTATATCACCAATGTATATAGTACAAGACAATGTCAGGGTGCTTAGGTATAATGAAATTGGTTATGTGTTTGTATGTTTTTTGTAACGTATTTTATATATCTGATTATTGATAGAATACCATTACCTTTTACGTTGTTAATAAAATTACATTCCTCTATTCACAAAATGATACGGTTTACTGTGTGACGACTACCCACAACTGATGTGGCGACGACCCACGTGTTGTCGACAATTTTGAAACGTGCTATCGAAATTTCTCAATACCTTGTATTATGTATGTAAGTTCCGAACTGAGACTGTCGGAGCATGGCCGTTCCCCGAGCATAGTCACCTAGCCTGGTGGGAGATCTCCGTTTGCCAAAATTGAAACGAAAATAATCTGTAATAAATAATTTCGAAGTGGTAGAGCCTTTTGCGGTTCGACTCGTAAGGCACCACTGAAGCACATAACATCCGTGGTAAAGGCTGCTGTGTTCTGGTTTGAAGACTTATATTAGACGTCCTTCCTTAGTCCTCAGGTGTATAAAAGATTCTGTGCTCGATTTGAGGTAGAATTGTAATTAAGGTTGATTAAAAAATAGATATGAACATTAATCGACTGTATAGTAGCCACTTACTATCATACTGACCACGTGCTCGTTTGCTAGTTCAATATTATAATTTTTTTCTATATTTTTTCACTGTATTCACTAATATTTAATTTTCAGAATGCGAGCAAGAAGGTCGTGTGTATGACAATGGGGAGAAGCTTGTGGACCCACAGGACCCTTGTAAGGTGTGCTACTGTCAAGGCGGGGAGGTGGTGTGTCGCCGCATCGCCTGCTTCGTGCGGGACGATTGCACGCCTCGGGTAGTCCCGGGGCGATGCTGCCCGGAATACGACAACTGCCCCCTTAGAGGCAAGTAACCTTATTAATAGGCTAATGTTTGAATAATTTATAGATAAAACAGTCTTCTGCGGATGATTCCGTTTCGGCGTTACATTTATTTATTTTTGACTGTGATACATTGAATAGCCCAACATTCATTTTTTTCACCAATGAAGCAGACTTAGAGTCCATCTTTGTAAAATTATAATGTTTTCTATATCTACATAAATGATTAATGTCAGGTCATATTTTTTGTAAATTTTCTCCATTTTTGTTTGCAGGAGTTACAACTCTTCCTGGCATATCACCGTCTATTCCAAGTACCTCCGCGGCTGAAAATATTGAAAGCATTGCCCTTCCTTCGCCATCGAATAAACACATTAATCAAGAAATCACTATAAAGGAAATTACACCGGTTTCTGAAATTCCAGTGATTCCTGGCGTGAAGATAAAAGAAATTTTACCTTCGCCTACAATGGAGGTAGCAGAGTATTCGTCCTCTAAGTCCCCACTTATTACGCGAGAAGCTACATCGGAGAAAAGCGTTAACGAAGCTAGCCTTAAAACTGAAGCTCCATCTTTAATCGATTCGTCAGCAGTATCGTCTGTGTCTGCTGAATTATCTGCATCATCGAACAATAACTTTGGCGAAATAAAAAGCTCAAACGATCCTTCTAAAATTAGTCTTTCCTCTCAAGATTCAATAAACAGTGAGATGTACCCACCAAATGTCGCTAGTATTGCCACTATGGGATCTCCATCGGTAGTAGCTGATATTGTTCCTGTGGTATTAACTACGAAGGCTCCAGTTATTGAAGAGGAAGACATATCCGCCATTGATCATAATCCGCTATTCCCGCCAATTCCCGATGATTTGACCGTATCAAGTAACCATGAGGATGAAATAGTTCAACAGGAACAAAATTTAGATACTGACCATGCCCTGGATGTACATGAAATAGTCAGTGTATCTAGTCCGCCGACCTCCACAGAAGGAACAGCTGCGAAAGAATTACTAACAACCACATTGCATTATGTAACCGATGCCGGAACTGTAACTTCTTCACTTTCAGAAATAAGTACATCAAAGGAAAACTTATTCACGACTGAATCGTCAGATAAAACAAGTTCCAGGGAAAATTCTATGATAAACTTAAGATCTGCTATTCCAACTGAAATTCTTAACGTCCCATCTGACGTAGCTGAAGATGTCACCGAAGAAGCAGAAGAGTCGACTGGAATTCCTGTAACGGAAATAGATTTAATTGATTCTTCACCAGAAATTATTGTTGTAACTAATACTGCAGAAACTAATGAAGAGAGCAATAATGTATCGGGACTTTACACTGAAAAAGACTTTATGAGTTCAACCGAAACAGATATTCCCTATTCTGATTCACCTTATAATCCAGAAGATGAAGCCGATCATGTAACTACTTCTCAAGCCTCCCAAGAAAAAACAACTAATTCTATATCCAAGTCTAATGTTGCAACTGAAATAACCTCACAGACAGAATTAAGTTCTATTCCAATTGAAACTAGTGACCAAAATCCTCACGATGCTTCTGAAAAAATAGCCAAAGATAAGGTATCAAGTTCAACAGCGGATCCCGCATTATTAGATGCTAGTACAACAAAATTGTTACCAGTTAGTTCAGAAATAATCACAATGTCAAAGGAGATACCATCCGAAAACAATGATCAGTCATTCGAAAATGTAGAAACAACAGAGTTTATTCTCTCATCATTCGGTTCATCTGAAAGTGTAACAGAACCAGTGGAGTTGATTAAGATTTCGTCAGACACAGAAAAAAGTTCACCTATTATTGAGTCCCCTAATGGAAGAAATAACAATGTACTCACAGACCTCATTAACTTAGTTGGCGATGTTGCATCAATAAGTGATCATACTGAGAGTTCCGATATGGAACACTCTACAACTGCCCGGACAACAATTTCAGATTCCGAAGAACTACTTCCAGTAAATTCAGGTTACAAGAGTAAAAACAATAACTGGAATCAGAATTCCATTACAGAACTGCCATTTAAAAACAAAGCTCCAGTAGTAAACAAACAAAAAGTAGTAGAAATCGAAGATGATGACACTGACAGCATCACAGACTCCCCTCCTCCACATGACAAAGTAGAGCCAACCACGCGACGACCAATCATAGACAACGTCTCCGACGACATACCTGTGAATAAGACCGAAAAAAGTGGTAAAAAAGATATCGAAATTATCACTCAATCTTATGTACCAACGATTAATAGAAGACCAACCAAGGTCATTATGAAGAAGATTGACGAGAAACCTTTACTCGAAGAAGCTGTGACTGAAGGTGCCATCGTACCTACTGAGATTTCTACAGAGAATAATGTTAACTCGTTCAACGAAACTACTGTGGCACCTATCTTCAATGTTTCCGCCTCGGAGGCCGAAGAGAGGATAGTGGAGGAGATTCTAGATACCACCACTGTGGCACAGTGAAAACCGTTTTAAAAGCGTCGATGGAACCTCAGCTTATCAGCATTTTGTAGCGAATAAGTTTCGTTCTTGAAACTATAAGTTAATGTAGAGACTATTAGGATATAGAATGTAAACCCAATGAAAACGATGCATCGTATCTGCATTTGGGTTTCCCTGTGTGATTAAATTCCACGTTGAGGGAAATATTAATAACTTCGATGTAAGTAGACGCCAGTTGACTGGTTGAATTTATTAATTGTATTAGCTGGACAAATTATTTATAGTTATTCTAGATTAGCGGAACGCGAGACGGTTTGGGCGCGAGCAGCGCCAAGGGCGATGTCAATTTATAAAAGCGAATTGTCGGTAGCTTTTCGTGTTAGATGATAAGTTATTTATTTTAGTGAGAAACGTGAGTAGAAAGATTGATAATTAAGCAATCAAGCTAGTCAACATGTGACACTAGGCGGGCGCCCGCCCGGCACCTCGACGCCACGTTGCCATTTCTACTAGCTACGTATATCCAGATCATGACAACGCGTCGCCCGAGCGCGATCATCCCTTGCATAGTTTAGTTCCTCTAAGATGAAGTAAGAACCAACTCAATCAACAGACTCCTGCGTAAGAATGTCCGTTCGTGTACGGAGTTGAAAACATTTGGTACAAAGTGATTTGATATTATGAATATTCAAACGTATTAAATAATTCTATGTAGTTGGGATAGTGTAAATGTGATTGCACTTAGTTTTCGATATTGCACAAGTTGGTAACTTAAGCTTTGAGATATACTCGTAGCTCAACGCGTACTGAGGATATTTTAATTTGTTATTCTACTTACGGATCGTTATATTGTAAGCAATCTTAAAACTTGCCAAATTATGTCATATTTAATATGGTGTTCGACGTCCTCAGTAGGCGTTGCTTTTGATGTGACTTATATAATATTGGAGATTTCTATCGTTTTCCGTATATACCTCTTATTTCCGAGTTTCTGTTCGCCGGTCCTCCTGCTCAGTCTCACTAAGTCGAGTTTGAACCCTGCTCCTTGCTCCGGAAGACCTTATCTTTTCCCGAGCAATAAGCGCATGTGCTCACTGTATTATTTAATGACTATTGTTTTTTACAAATAAAACAAATTTAGACTGAAATTACTGTTTACTTTCAATTCCTTAAAATAATGATGATGATGAACCAAAAATCTTTGTTTTCAGCTGTTGTTTATCACACTTTAAGTACAATATTTGAATCTTGAATTGATTAACGAGAATCCAATCAATCTGACTGTAAGTGGTTAAGGCAGTCCATGGACATCACCTCACCTTCAAATAGGGCTAGAGTCCTGCATGATATCGTAAAATGCTTTGTGGTTCGATGGAGACACCGCCGCCACACCTACTTGTACCTTATAACAGTATTGTAACGCGCTACTGTATGCCGATTTAAAAAGTGTGATAAGGGAGTTACACTTGTCCTAGGCATTCCAACTTGGCCTTCAAGGGTCGCATTTATGGCTGATTTCAGGCAAGACTAATTTTTTTTACTCTAATAATCTCATATGGGGTTGATTACAGATGTGCTAGGGTGGCAGTGGCCACTAAATATCAGGTATACTACATACTAAACGAGCTATTTCAAACGTCAATTGTCATTGCTACTCTCGAGGGCTGAGACTCTAACAAAGGCAAATAGCTCAACTTCAGCAATAGTTGTGGCGAAAGCATATAGCCGGTTAAACCATACTTGTTACCATTTTGAATATGAAATGCAATGTAATGATGTAGATAAATCGCGTACTTATATTTGTCTGAGAAGAGAACGACGACATCTCGAATCTAGTGCACAATACGGTTTGTTAGTCATCTCAATGACCTGCAGTACGCTCGAGATGCGAGGAGAGGTCAGCAGGGCGCGCTGGCGCAACGCCGGCCGCCACTCTGCCACGTTGTGAAATCGGCTAACTGCTTAGTCAGTGTAGCGCAGATTATTTTAATATTATACGCTAACGTCTTCTCGTATTCGTTTAAAAAATGTAACTCAATAATTCATTTATATTTTTGCAATATTGCAATTGGAAAAGAGCATCCCGCCCGTGAACATGGTGGTAGAACGATATAGTTCGACCAGGGTGGTACAACCGCCACTCCTATTTCTACCGTGAAGCAATTTTTGTGTTTCGATGGAAGGGTGTGGTTGCCGGCTCACTTATATATGAGGCGACC
>DWPH01000058.1:0-13514 GCA_018251535.1 Autochton itylus | reverse complement strand
CTGAGAATTTTGGTTTAGTTAATGTAATACTGCTTAGTGCATTATGCAAAGACTAGTCCCAGTCACTGTTAATTATCAGTGATTTCTTATTTACTGACATTTTTTTTATACTTCTTTGTGTTCTTCTTTGTGCATTTGTTATCAGTGCAAAGATTATATTGGTTTTTTTTGCATTATAAAAGCTGTAAATGAGATTGTAAACAGTTTTCTTCTACAATTGTGTTGGTTTCAATAGACTATTGGAGTGAAATGAGACTATTTCATGTGAAATGAGACTTTATATATAGAGAAAATTTGTATTAATCTACTTATTTTTCAATATTACGAAATTGCCTTTTATCGATTATAGGAAGAAGACCAAGAAGGCAGCGCTGGTGCGAACACAGATTCGGATGCTGAATTTGAACAAATGTTGGCTGAGGCTGATGAGCCCAAACCATTCAGTGCTGCACCAGAGGAAAATGTTCCAGTCAAAGAGGAAGATCCTAATGTACCGGTACATATCCATAAAATTTGGTGTAAACTATTACTACTAAAAATTAACTCAAAATATGTTACATAATATTGCAATACTATAGATTGATTAATACTAGACAAAATATTTGATTCAAAGATTATTTTTGTTTGTAGCCATTGCCAAAAAAGAAAGCGAAAACCAAAATTGGGAATAAGAGCAAAAAGAAGAAGAAAATGAAGACTACAAACAAGTTCCCAGATGGCACCGAGGGAGAGCAGGAACATCAGGATTATTGTGAGGTACGTAACATAAATTGTCTACACAAAAAACATTTGTATTCGAAGCTTTTTTTGTACGTATAACCTAATGAATGAGTAAAAATGGCATGTTATATCAATCTAGCCTAATTTAAGACTAATGAGTGGTTCTGTAACTTGGACTGCAACATTTATCATTTATTGCGGGATGCAACCTCTGACACTGCATTTCTTTCTTCTAACACATAAAGGAGTAAACGTAATGTTTTTGTGTTGTATAATGATGTACAGGGAGTGAAATGAGTAACCTTTATGTCGAATTGTATTGTTTTAATAAGTTATTGTACAAAAGAATGTAATGTATGAACTAAGTTGTCAGTTTATTAAAAATGTCAACTTAAGCTGAAGCTGAAGTTTGCGATTTAACAGTACTAATTAAACTATGAGTGAAACCAGAAAACGTTGAGACAACAACAGTTTTTAATGTGGTAAAATGGTTGTATGGTTTGATTAGGGAAGTATCACCACTACATCTATTTTAGCCTGAAACAGTTCTTGCGTTTTGCTGGAAGGATGTGGTTGATGATGTTACAAGAGATGAACATCTTAGTCTTCGAGAGTAGAAGCACATCTATGAAGTTACTTACAGACGTTCATGGGCAGCAGTGACCACTTACCATCTCCTGGACTGTACGTTACTTTGTTACTGAGTCATAAAAAAGCTGAAATGTCTATTTGGTCGCGTCCCGTAGGTATGCCAGCAGGGCGGTGAGATCATCCTGTGCGACACGTGCCCGCGCGCCTACCACCTGGTGTGCCTGGACCCCGAGCTGGAAGAAACGCCCGAGGGTCGCTGGTCGTGCCCGCACTGCGAGGCCGAGGGCAATCAGGACCAGGAAGAGGATGACGAGCACCAGGAGTTTTGCAGGTGATCCTCACTATATTTTTAAATGTAGTGAAGGCGTGAATAAGCATGCAGTCTACTTAATGTTAAGTTGCTTGTTTTGAGCATATAAATCATACCAAATCCAAATAAGTTAATTCTCGTTATTATAAATGATTATTGCCTAGTAGAAATCGTCTAACTTCAATGTTTGGTAGCCAAAAATTTAATAGATTGATTATGAATAACCTGTATAAGAGTATATATCCTGTGTAGATCAATCCTAAACGACTATATGTCTAAGGTTTATAACTGCTTACATTAGACACATTTATTGTACTTAATAATTATTATTTCTTAATATTAACAGAATCTGCAAGGATGGTGGAGAGCTGCTGTGCTGTGATTCTTGCCCGTCAGCTTACCATCGTTTCTGTCTTAACCCACCGCTAGAAGAAGTGCCTGATGGGGAGTGGAAATGTCCCAGATGTAGTGTGAGTAGAATTCTATTTACTTACCAATAGATCATTAGTTATGTATATTTGTAATAGGTTTCCAGGTTTTTTAGCAGTTTTTTTTATTTGGATTAATTATTACTTTATCGGGATCTTTGAGACTTCATTTCTAACGTGTATTCGTTAAAAGTTATAATTACGTCATTTATTTCAGTGTCCTCCACTGGAGGGAAAAGTGGCGAAGATATTGACGTGGCGGTGGAAGGAGCAGCCGTCTAAATCGAAGGCGCCGCGTTCGCGCGAGTTCTTCGTCAAGTGGCACGAGCGCTCCTACTGGCACTGCAGTTGGATATCCGAGATACAGGTGATTGAGAGCTCTGCAAACAATAAATGCATAAAATATTTCATAGTCTACTCTATAACACCAGAGTAAAGTGAGGCTGGTTTATTTCTGGTTAGAGGAGTGTGGCAAGGACAAAAACACGACACACTCCAAATAAGTCTTAATAATAGCAATGCATTTGTGCTTCATCTGATGGAGTTTAATTCTACTCAGGATTGATTACAGGTGGCATATAGTTGGTAATGACTAAATGGTCATTACCATCCATATACCACCTATATGCAAGTCTATATATTTATATAGACTGCTTGCTTGTATACTTCTTCTAAATAAAGGATTTTATTGTTTGCTTCTGGTAATTTATCATTAGTAAATATACATATACATAACATAAAATATACACAATTTTCAGTTGGACGTGTTCCACCCGCTGATGTATCGCTACTACATGCGCAAATCGGACCCCGAAGAGCCGCCCAAGTTGGATGAGCCCATAGAGGAGCGTGAAATGCGTAAGCGACTGAAGAACAAACATCACCAAGACCAGGATCCTGATGAGAAGGCATTAGAGGAGAAATATTACAGGTTGGTTTTGTATACTGAAGCCTGACGTACAAACTGATGACGACTGATACAATATCAGTAACACATCTATTTTTGTACAAAATATGAACAGAATATAAATTTAATATGTTAATATAGATATCGAAACCACATTTTTGTTCATATGTCATATATAGCATTCATGCGTCTTTGTTTTGATGTGACAATTAAAAACGCTCCTCGACTTTTTAACTTACAACTTAAAAAAAATAGCAAACATATTTATAAACGTAAGTATCGAAATAACCAGGTTTTAAATTACTTTATTAATAGTGGACCAACATAATCTTATACAAGTTGTATAGAATTATTTCTCCAGCTACATGTTAGTTTACTGGTAAAATATGAGATAAAACGTGGGTTGTATTGTGGATTGAACGTTGTCACAGATACGGCGTGAAGCCCGAGTGGCTGATCGTGCACCGCGTGATCAACCACCGCACGTCGCGCGACGGCACCACGTTCTACCTCGTGAAGTGGCGCGACCTGTCCTACGACCAGGCCACGTGGGAGTCCGAGCACGAGGACATCGCGGGCCTCAAGGCCGCCATGGACTATTATCAGGTAACCAGTAACGCGTGATACCAGGCTTTACCTGGCTGTGACGCTATATGTCATAACACTAAGACGGGCGTAATTGTTTTCGTGACGAATTCTTTGAGCCTACGTTCCCGAAGAAATATTTTTTTTAATTTCTACAATTTTTTGCTAAGCTTAACGGAGTTAAGCATAGGAGCGAGCACATTTAATATTACTTTGAAAAATACCAGCAGGATCTCTTCATGTTTTAAAGCAGATCAATTTCACTCGCGTATTAAATTAATGGATTACATTAATAAAATATCACTATAGGTAATCATACAATATCTAGTAAATAATTTAAAAAATACAGTGTACATTATGTGTTATTTCTTTTGTTAAAATTATTTACAAAGCTAATATATTATTTTGTTTCCAGGACATGCGAGCTTACGTTACTTCAGAAGGTAAAACAAAGGGAAGCAAAGGCAAGAAGGCGGGCCGTAAGAGCAAGAATAAGGATGTTAATGATGATGACGAGAGCAGCAGTGGCTTACAGATGAAACCCAGGAAGTACAATCCACCTCCAGAGCGCCCCACTACTAATCTCAATAAGAAATATGAAGATCAACCTCCGTTTGTTTACGAAACTGGTATGCAGCTCCATCCATACCAGTTGGAGGGTCTCAATTGGTTGAGGTACTCCTGGGGTCAAGGTATTGACACAATTCTAGCCGACGAGATGGGTCTCGGTAAAACTATCCAAACTGTCACATTCCTGTATTCACTTTTCAAGGAAGGACATTGCAAGGGTCCATTCTTAGTATCCGTACCCCTTTCGACAATTATAAATTGGGAGAGAGAATTCGAACTGTGGGCGCCGGATTTATATTGCATTACGTATGTCGGTGATAAGGACTCGAGAGCAGTTATAAGAGAGAATGAGTTGACATTTGACGACGGTGGCAATAGAGGCGGACGACCTTCAAAAATAAAGTCCCAAGTTAAATTCAATGTACTTCTAACGTCATATGAGCTGATTTCAATTGACTCAACTTGCTTAGGCTCAATTGAATGGGCTGTGCTGGTAGTAGATGAAGCCCATAGATTAAAGAGTAATCAGTCTAAATTCTTTAGATTATTAGCTGGTTACCACATAAATTATAAACTCCTTTTGACGGGTACTCCTTTACAAAACAATCTCGAAGAATTGTTCCATCTACTTAACTTTTTGAACAAGGATAAATTCAATGACCTTGCCGCTTTCCAAAACGAATTCGCGGATGTTTCAAAAGAAGAACAAGTGAAGAGGTTACACGAAATGTTGGGACCGCATATGTTGCGTCGTCTTAAAGCGGATGTGCTTAAGAATATGCCGACTAAATCAGAGTTTATCGTTCGAGTCGAACTGTCCCCCATGCAGAAAAAGTATTATAAGTATATTTTGACAAGGAATTACGAGGCATTGAACCCTAAAAGTGGTGGTCAAACAGTGTCCTTGCTCAACGTGATGATGGACTTAAAGAAGTGCTGCAATCATCCTTACTTGTTCCCTGTTGCGGCAGAAGAAGCTCCACTAGGTCCTCACGGGAATTACGACACACAAGCTTTGATTAAGGCCTCCGGAAAACTCGTCTTGATGTCCAAGATGTTAAAGCAGCTAAAAGAACAGGGACATAGAGTCTTAATATTCTCTCAAATGACGAAAATGTTGGACATTCTTGAGGACTTCTTGGAGGGAGAAGGTTATAAATATGAGAGGATTGATGGTGGTATTACTGGTACAATCCGTCAAGAAGCTATTGATAGGTTTAACGCACCTGGAGCTCAGCAGTTTGTCTTTCTTCTGTCGACAAGAGCCGGTGGTTTAGGTATTAACTTGGCGACCGCTGATACTGTAATCATTTACGACTCTGACTGGAATCCCCATAACGATATTCAGGCGTTTTCGCGAGCTCATCGTATCGGTCAAGCAAACAAAGTAATGATTTATCGCTTCGTAACTCGTAACAGTGTAGAAGAGAGAGTTACTCAGGTAGCTAAAAGAAAAATGATGTTGACGCACTTGGTTGTACGCCCCGGTATGGGTGGTAAAGGCGCTAATTTCACAAAGCAAGAGTTGGATGACATTCTCAGATTCGGTACTGAAGAATTGTTCAAAGAAGAGGAAGGTAAGGAAGAAGCCATTCATTACGACGATAAGGCCGTTGGAGAATTACTTGATCGTTCAAAGGAGGGTATTGAACAAAAAGAGTCTTGGGCTAACGAGTACCTGAGTTCGTTCAAAGTCGCCAGTTATTCAACGAAGGAAGGCGACGGAGAAGAAGAGGTGGATACTGAGATTATAAAGCAGGAAGCCGAAAACACAGACCCAGCCTACTGGATCAAACTGCTCAGGCATCATTACGAACAACATCAAGAGGATCAGGCTAGGACACTCGGCAAAGGTAAAAGAGTACGTAAGCAGGTAAATTACAATGACGGAAGTGTTGCACAAACCGAAAACAGAGAGGACTCCACATGGCAGGAAAATGGTTCAGATTATAATTCCGACTTCTCTCAAGGCAGCGAGGATGATAAGGAAGATGATGACTTCGATGAGAAGAACGACAACGGTGATCTTCTCAGCCGAAGAAGCAAGCGACGTCTCGAAAGACGTGAAGAAAGGGACAGGCCGTTACCACCTCTACTCGCGAGGGTCGGTGGCAATATGGAAGTCCTCGGCTTTAACGCCAGGCAAAGAAAATCATTCCTCAACGCGATCATGCGGTACGGTATGCCGCCCCAGGACGCGTTCAACTCGCAGTGGCTAGTTAGAGATCTGCGCGGCAAATCTGAACGAAATTTCAAAGCATACGTATCCTTATTTATGCGCCATCTCTGTGAACCTGGTGCCGACAACGCGGAAACATTCGCCGATGGCGTGCCTAGAGAGGGTCTTTCTAGGCAACACGTACTAACTCGAATCGGTGTCATGAGTTTAATCAGGAAGAAGGTGCAAGAATTCGAACATATTAATGGTTACTATAGCATGCCAGAACTGATTCGAAAGCCAGTCGAGCCTGTGAAAATAGCGGGTGCGGCGAGTGAAAGCGCAGCCCCAAGCCCCGCTCCTTCAACGGCGACCCCGATTACTTCAGCGGCGCCGTCACCAGCACCCACACAAGTCACTCAAGCCTCTGGCCAAGCTCCAACACCAGGTGGATCTGAGAAAGACGAGAAGGAGGAGGCCAAGGAAGAGAAGTCTGATACAAAGGATGGCAAGGATGAGCCAATGGATACTAGCGATATTAAGGAAGAGAAGGAGAAATCGGAAGAGAAGGAAGTGCCCAAGGAGATAAAGGAGGAGAAGGAAACCGAGCGCCGGATGTCCGTGGACGAGGAATCTCCGAAGGAAGACGAAAAGACGGAAGAGAAGAAGTCTGAAGATAAGGAATCGGTAAAAGTTAAAGAGGAAATAAAGGAAGATTCTGATAAGAAGGACGACGCAAAGAGTGAGAAAGCGGATTCGGAGGGCTCGGAGAAACCGAAAGACGACAAGAAGGAGGACGACGACGATGACGTCGTCTTAGTTAAAGAGGAAGAGGATCTCAAGGTTGAACGCAGAAAGTTCATGTTCAACATCGCTGATGGCGGTTTCACGGAATTACATACATTGTGGTTGAATGAAGAACGAGCGGCCGCGCCCGGCAGGGAGTACGAGATCTGGCACCGGCGGCATGATTACTGGCTGCTGGCCGGCATCGTGACGCACGGCTACGGTCGCTGGCAAGACATCCAGAACGACCTGCGCTTCGCCATAATTAACGAGCCATTCAAGATGGACGTCGGCAAGGGAAACTTCCTGGAGATAAAGAACAAGTTTTTGGCACGGCGCTTCAAGGTAAATTCCATTCCATCCATTCTTTTTGGTGTCTGATTATCATTCAGATTTTCTTATTTTTCTGATGGTGAATTGTTATTGCAACCTGTGGATTAACTACAAGCCAAATCTTAGACCTCACTCCTTGATATTTATATGAAAGGGAATTCATAGTATTATAGTTGCCTTCTAAGTCAAATAACAATTATTTTCATCACTTTTGTGGTGTTTTTCTGGGTTCCATTTATCTTGGGCATATATTTAGGTGCCTCATTTGCTCATCTGTTTGGACATTTATTTCGTCTTCTGAATCATAATTTGTCCAATGTCTGATTAGTTAATGTCATTAATGTCAAAATTTGTGGATGTCATCCACAAATTTTGTTAAAGTATTTGCACGAGAGTACAACTACGAAAGAGATTAACTGTATGAATGTTGTACAGCTGTTGGAGCAGGCGCTGGTGATTGAGGAGCAACTGCGGCGCGCGGCGTACCTGAACCTTACGCAGGACCCCAACCACCCCGCCATGTCGCTGAACGCACGCTTCGCAGAGGTGGAGTGCCTCGCGGAATCTCACCAGCACCTCAGCAAGGAGTCGCTCGCCGGCAATAAGCCCGCCAACGCGGTGCTGCATAAGGTCCGTAATCGTGTCTATTGATAATGTACATGCCTTGGAGCATATGAACGCAATGTATGTACAAACGCACAAGTTGAGTAATGTATTTATGAGCATGAATTAACCCGTGACATTTGGTTGTATGTTGCGTTAATTCTTCACTCACCTATAACCTTTTATTATAAATATTTATACTTTTTCGAATAAGAATCTTATAGATTTTACTAAATTCAAGTAATTAATTTTAGCAATGCGTTTTGCACATTGTGGTTGTTCACAATGATTGACAAGTATGACTTCTATAGGTGCTAAATCAGGTCTAACAAATGTAATCTAATTGTTTTATGTTGAAAATATGGACTTAAGTCTTAAATAAATGTTGATGAAGAAAATTCGTAATAATATTTTTAAGTTATAAGCGAAACTTTAAATGTGAGCTACGTCGATTGCAGGTGTTGAACCAGCTGGAGGAGTTGCTCTCGGACATGAAGTCGGACGTGTCGCGGCTGCCGGCCACGTTGGCGCGCATCCCGCCGGTGGCCCAGCGCCTGCAGATGTCGGAGCGCTCCATCCTGTCGCGTCTCGCCGCCACCGCTGGGAACCCCACGCCCACCGGTGAGATATGTCTAAGTCTAGATTTTTTGCCTTTCACTTTTTGCCTTTCGGCGGAAGGCTGTGCTTACCGATTTTACCTTCATATGATACGACCATCTTAGTCCTCGGTACGCTCGTTTGCAATTTTAATCGTATAAAAAAATTATATTTAAAACAATAATTGAATAATAGTAATAAATACTGTATGAAAGAAGTTATGAACATGTGTTAATAGAAGTTTTTATTACGTCCGACATATATAATTTAATATTCGTTTGGTGCGCAGCGGCGATGCCGCAGTTCCCGGCCGGGTTCCATTCGGGCGGGTCGCTGCCGGGCTTCTCGCCGGCCGCCGCGGCCGCGGCCAACTTCTCCAACTTCCGCCCGCAGTACTCCGTGCCCGGACAGCCCGCCGCCGCCGCCTCCTCCAATGTAAGACATTCTTATTTTATATGCCGTCCTTATGTGTAACATTGTATATGTATACACGTATGAATATTATGTATTTATATTATTCCACATTACTCTCACTTTCAGTGGAATTTAGTATGTTCGAATATTGAGTTTCATAAAATGTAGAAATATCTATAAATTAAGGATACATCACATAGACAGAACATAGAGTAATCATTGTTAGCCACTCCATTGCAAATAATATAATGTATGAGAACACTAATAGATGATTAATTATAAATTGGAGAAAATAGTACGTTAAACAGGATAAATGGGAAATAATCGTGTTAAAGAATGTTTTAAATTATGTATTTCTTAGTGTACTTAAATTCTTATATTTTTTTCAGAAATCATAACCCTGTGGGACTCATCACTATTGAGATCGCTATCAAGTTGACAAGCATGCTGGTAAAGAAACTTTTATTATAATTATCACTAAGAATTGTTTGCATAATAACATTTTATAACCAGTTGTGTATTGTTTTAGAGAGCGGCCGCATAGATCAATATTTAGGATTTAAGCTTTCCAAGATTCCTGTTCCACCTTGGGTTTGAAGTGATAAATTAGTGATTAGTGCAGTTAGGTAACATAATGTTATGTCATATTAAACAGAACTCTCACAATATTATTTATTTCATCCTGATCTGTATGAATCTTGTTTTATCTTGTAAGTGATTGTGGACTTATGAAATCTTTATTTTTAATTTACCAAAAATGAAAATTGAATAAACATAAAATTAAGTGAAAATGTGATGTTTTATTATGGAAATATCATGAATATTATATGTGTATATATTGTACAATGACCAATCAATATTTTTAAACAAATATTTGCCAAAGTCAGGGCAGCAAAAAACGTAAAAATATTTAAAATAATTATTGGTACAAAGCGTCATAAGAATTTACTTGTACACACATTGCTGTGATTACTCAGCATTTCATCTATACATCTAAGAAAACTAACTGATCGCTGTCTATACGTGACAAATATGTATAAAAATTCATAATGGGGACTTTATATACGAATGAGTACCCTAAAATGTTTTTTCATTTCGTCTGTACGATTGTGCACGCTAATCTCAGTAACTGCTTATCCGATTTGAATGCAGGATTATATTGTGATGGGCTTCACATAACATTTAGTGTTTTTTCATTTGAATTGGTTAACAAATAAAGAAGTTATGTTAATCATCATGTAATGGTTAAATAGTATAGTACGCGCGTACGAAGTCGTTGGTACAACTAGTTTAAAATAAAAGACAAGGAATACAAAAATATATTGTTTATTCCATGATTTGTCGATCCACAAAATTTTATAAATACAACACATTACAAAAATATCACCAAGAGTAAGTGTTATCTTCCGAATTGTATTTGACACTATCTACTGATTTGACTAAACTGGGGTCTGGTGAACAGAAGTGTTGCAACATTTCCTCACTTATTCCACAATCTGATAAATTCTCCTTATTGAATTCTTTGGTAAACTGGCTAGGCTCGTTGTCTTTTGATGATTCATCTGAAACGAAAGCTTAATTGGATTTGTTGTCGCGAAGAAAAGATACAAGAGTATTAGTGATTTCCATTCACATATCCATCGGCCTGTTTAGAAGTCCACTGCAGGACATAGGCCTGAATCCTACTGGTTTCCCACTGGCTTTTTCAGGTTATTGGGCTACCTGGTCGCAGGCGACCAGTACTCCTTTAGCCTAAATGTGGTCGCCGCTTATGATCTTTCTTCTGACGTTTCTTATTTGAGAGTTGTCTATAAGGTTAGTTCGTCTACGTATATAATTACGAATGATTTCTGGTAGTGCAAAATGTTGAACAACAAGTAATTTGAAAAAGAAAAATTTATATAAACCTGATGATATTTACCTTCAGCTATACTATTAGCCGCCCACGAAAAAGCCAGCGTGGGCTGATGCTGAGCGAACGTCGCACTGAACTGGGCAGATGTACTAGTCTTTAAGACGTTGAACAATGAATGAACGGTCGTCGGCAATATTGGGCCTTTGAGCTCTATTGAGTAATATTTCTTACTATCTGAGTGGATAACGTTTTCTCGGACCTGTAAAAGTAATAAAAAAAACTATCAGATAATGTGTACGATGAATCAATATATTTATAACACAAAACACTTTCCGTTATAAATGTTATATTACGTATAGCAAAAAGATACGTAAGTGTGGTTCTCAAGGTGGTAGAACTAGTATGGTTCGACCGGGGAAGTACCACCGTCACACCTATTTCTAGAGTGTAGCAGTTCATGTGTTTTGCTCGAAGGGTATGATTGCCGGTAGATTAACACGAGGCGACCATCTTAGTCCTCAAGAGTAGTAGCAAGGCATCGGTGATAGACTTCAGGTAGAACCCTGTTCTATATGGAGGTGGTTATACGTGTCCATGGGCGGTAGTGACCACTTACCATCAGGTGGACTCCATGCTCGTTTGCTACTTTAATTTTATAAAAATAAAAAATGAATGTGTCTGTATAAAGTTAAATTTTAAGTGTTATTACTCACCATATTTCATTGCTGTTGGTTTGTTTGGGACTGCTAGGGATCAAACCTAGAACCCAGACCAACGTGAACGGATTCAAATATTATTTATGACTATGAAATTGGATAGTTTGACCGAAGTTACAGCCGAGGGGAAATGCCAACCTTGAAGGATTGCAACGTGTCGCCGTGAAGTATCGTTGGTCGGGGTAATGGGGCGGTTAATATATGGACTTAAACTTAGTGGAGTTTTAATTTAGAGTCCTGGCAAATGGCGATCAGTACCCGCTTTAGGCATTTGTATACTCCTCGTTGTGTGTAACCATGCCGTCCAAGATAAATAGACTATCCGAATATAAGTAAGATATCCGTAAATTATGCATGATATAAGTAATCCATATGCTTTTGAGTACGTACAGGTTAAATTTATTAAACGTCGTTTATGGCATTTTCATATAATCTAGAAGGATTTGAAACATATGAGTAACAATACATCTTTAATAGATAATATATATTTAATTTTATGTCTTAGGTGGGACTTAGATCATCAATTTTATTGCGTAATATTGCGAATTGCGCAATGTTTTACTGTTTAGGGTAAGGATTAAAGATTGTCCAATGATTGAGCAAAAGTTTGAGCGAGTTTATTTTTTATTGCACCTATATTTTTTCAATGTATCGTGTAGTATTGAGCAAACATTTATAGTCTGTCCTTATATATAATGAGGACTGGACACGCGTCGAAAGTAAAACCACAAATAGTAACAAGACAAACGCAGCAAGATCTTTGTCGGACATTTTAGGCGAAACGGTCTTGGTCACGTAAAAATATTGACGCATATAAGCTGTCAATGTCATTATTATTTCTATATAATTGAATGTAAATAGTAATGGGTAATGGTAAATATTAAATCATATTGTGCAATGAAAATAGGCAAACTTATCGTAGGTCTAGAGCTTGCCTTGAATCTCTGACACATTTTCTATATGACTGTATTATTCACTTCTTTAGACTAATGTCCGTGCAGATTGGCTTTAGTGTAACGAACTGGATAATAAATTAGTGTCCATTAAGATCATTGAACAAATCGCGTTATGAAGAGTGCCATATTAATATTACTCAGTGATTTATAAATAACCTCTTATTCGATTAGAGTGTTTCGAATATCTCTACTATAATATAAGTTTTAATTGGCTTAAATATTGCCAATATTAGTTTTCTGTTTGCTTACATATAGAAAATATTTGATTAAAATAGTTCCTTTTAATATACTGAAAGTAATAAAATTTCTCTTGACCTAATTGCCAAAGCAACTTTGCATTTTTGTTTGAAAGGTATGGCAACACGCTTTGCTGCTTGTAACTTAGTGTTCTCACTTAGTGCTTAAGAGCTGCCTATTAAAAAGATTAATGACTTTAGGCTACACATGTACGTATGTACACGAAGTAAAATCAGTCTCTATAACAATTTATGTTGAAGCTCGAGGCTGATTTGTATACTTTATTGTGTATTTACCTTGCCCGTTGTGAGAATAAACAAGTTCCCTTAATCTAAAGATTAAAGGCAGCATTTGCTAAAACCTAATTCCAGATGTGATTGCTATAATCAAAGATCAAAGGATGAATTAAAAGTTTAAGTCCTTTGAAGTAAAGGGAAGCCGTTGCTAAGCTTCTCTTTTGATTAAAAATCTAGGAATTTACAAATGATTATTTACAAAATTGTAGTAGCAAATGATCACGTATAGGACCTGATGGTAAATGGTCACATCGAGATGTGGATTGTATAAACTAATTAAAAAAGGAATGCAGCCTTGTTTATTGAGTGTCCCAGATGTATTGCTATAGCTGAAGACTAAGATGGAACGCCTCATGTAAGTCTGCCATCCAACAACCACCCAACCACACCACAGCACCGGTCTATTCTGATATAAGACAAAAATACTCTTCTCATTTATCTCGTTTTAAGAG
>DWPH01000057.1:0-13560 GCA_018251535.1 Autochton itylus | reverse complement strand
AAGTTACTCGCTCTATTTTCTTGAATGGTGTATGCGTACTTTCTAAAAGACGCCTATGTCCAACAGTGGAGTTAGAACATTTACAATAAGTCGTCAAGCGATCTTCCTTGTTTGTCGAAGGCCACCAACCCGGTGTACCTTAACACCTATTCGTTTAATGAATGACCTCGCAGTTGAAAGTAGTGATGTACCGCATATCCGTATCCGTATCCGCGGATAATCCTGGAAAAAATTTGTATCGTAGCCATCACATTTCGGCGGATCTCAACCGGATTTCTTCATTGTGAAATTTTGTTACTTGTATTAAATTCTAAGAGTAGGCCGCAATTAAACATAATATGATAGTTAGTAATATTCGTTAACATCAAATATTTGGCACATTTGTATAGCATAAATTAATATAAATTATTGTCAAGTTATTGAGATAATCGTAACTTTGAAACAACAGTTTTAACTTACCATTAATGAAATTGTCGTTTCAATATTATGCTTATGTATATCGACTCAGATTCGAGAGAATCAATAGACGAAATCCGTATCCATATTCACGGATCTAGACACAAATGTATCGTATTCCTATCCGTAATTGAGGGTATAAATATTTTTTGATCCCGCACATCACTAGTTGAATGTCGAGTTGACTAGTCTAACTTTTTCAGTATGACCGGTCGACCATACCTTCCTGTCCCCTCTGTCTCAAATCAGCGCTCTAGACCAGTCGTTATCACTCAAGTTATTAAGGTCGCCGGCAGTCTACTTGATGATGCAGGCGAGGTAGTTTGCCGAAGTCGGCAGACAAACCGGCGTAAACGAGTCCTTATAAAGACTAATAGTTGAATTACAAGTATAATAAAACAGTATCAGATTGTAGTATCTCCTCAAACTGTATGACGATTATGGGCAATAATCGGCTGCAGTCGGATTTAAAACCTATTAAGAGATTTTTTTATCTATATCGACTGACACATGACTAGGAAAAATACACAGGGATTAATGCCGTACGGCGCTTAATAAAGCCAAGATTAACAAGATAAAGCAAACGAGCACGCAGTCCACATGACGGTAAGTGGTCCTTGCCGCCCACGGACATCTGTAATCAACTTCATATAGAACAGAGGTTCTACCTGAAGTCAAGCACAGATGCGTTGCCACTCCTGAGGACTAAGACGCTCGCTTCGTGTTTAAGTCAGGCTCAACATGGTCTTATACTGTACTATGTATTTCTAAGTTATTCGGGTCCGAGTGAAGCCAGCAGCGAATCGCTAGTTCACAATAAACGGCATGGTGTTAAGTTACCAGACAAAGCGAAGAGCTCACCCCTAGTAACAACTATACACAAAAGTTTCACCACCCATCTGTCTGCGAACATCGTAGATTAATATTCTTTATACCACCGTGCTTGGAATATTCTGAATAAGGTTGATTGAACACGGCGATTTTAAAACGCGTTTGTAGTTTCTGTATTACCAGGCATAGGGTATAACATATGTATGAGAATTAAAAAAGTTAAAGTTCCATCACATGTTCACAATAATAACTTGAAATTCCATAAAGTGAATAATAAACATCACAGATTTATAGCAAAATCCATAATTCATTAAGAGCCTAGACAAACGGTTAAGAACAGACGTATGGCAAAATGCCTTACACCGTTATTACATATCATAGCACATCATAATTATGTATGACACACTAATATATTATATACAACAAATACATATATCAATACATAACACACATCATCATAATTACATAAAAATCAGACGCATAATTTTATCATCATTAGTATAATCAACCTGTTCAATGACGATCATCTGATATTTAGACACCACGATAAAATAAATTATCTGTTAGATTTAACATCTTACGTGTTTTACAACAAAAAAATGGCAGAATTAAAAACGCTAACAAAAAACTGGAAATGCTGATCACACTGCTCACTTGTCATACGCGCTTAAACTGCCGCAAAACATTGCCGTGTGCAAATCCCCTAAAGGAAACGGCTCAAAGAAAGCAAGCACAAAGCAGAACCCGTTTAACTTGAAACGCAGAGATGAATGGATGCGCGATTGCTTTGATGAATGCTCGCTTGAGACTTATTCCTTTTATTTTTTCTGTATGAAATTTCGTATTATGCGAGTGATCACTACGATTTTTGAGCGCGCTGTTGGTAGATAGAGCTGCTTTTTGGTCAAATATTGGTTATTTCTTGTGCGTTAATAGTAATCTCCCTTCATTAGCCAACAATAGAAGATATTAGAGTGTCTAGTAGGACACAAGTCTCTCCTCAGAATGGAAGGGAAGAGACGTTTTAAATATTAAAGCATACGTGTTCATCATTTATCGTCAATCAATATATTACATATCTGGACACGGATCTCTTTTCAGGATTAGAAGGATCTAATCCACAATCAACAACGTTGACCAACACATATGTTTTTTTTGAAGACTACACATCTTTGACTAATTAAGCATATAATTTCATGAAGATTGTCTTCGCCGTTAAAGCAAGTAATACTTAAGCTCAAATATGCGTTGAAGGAAAATAAAGAAGGTCGTTTCGGGCCCCTTTGTTTCTGAGCAGAGACCCGTGATCAGAAGTGGAACGTAAATATGGTTGCAGCCAACATACGTGACTTCTATAAAATAGATAATGCGGACCGTGAGGATGAGGCGAAATTTGAAACCAGCGGGTTATCACTACTCCTATCAACATCGCATTAGGTATTCCAATATTTTGCGAGGTGGTCAAACCAATACGGTTCAACCGGGGAGGTACCGTCACACCTAGTTCATGCGTTTCGTTGCAAGGGTGAGAATGCCGATTGACTTAAACACGATGCCACCATATCTGGAGTGGCAATAAATCTGTGATTGACTTCAGGTAAAATCTCTGTTCTAAACGGAGGTGGTTCCAGATGTCCAGATGACATGGCCATGTCCGGACTATTACCACCAGGTGGACTACATGCTCGTTTGCTACTTCAATTTTATTTAAAAATTGGGGCTATCAATAATATTTGAAATCTGGACCTGTAACTTGGGACACTTAATTTCAAACCAATAGGCGTTATTATTGCAACTATCTAAACGGCATCATCCGGTCTTCCAACATGACCGCGAAGTATGTATATGTTGATTCACACAGACTTATGTTGTCGTGTCTGGAGGTCAGTGAGACTGGTTTGGCCCTTTGTTGGGAACCCTGACCTACCTCTGTGATTTATCGGGCCCCCGGGAAGATTTAAATATACGAGTGTCTTCGTATCTCGCTTTCCGGGTTTTTGGGGTGGGACCAGTGGGTTAATACAATGTACTGTTGTTATGTCGACATACCTGTAATAAAGTAAAATAAAATTAAAACATAAAAATATTAAAGTCCGATGTACAATTAGTCACTTAATGACAAAAAATGGAATGACTAATAGCTTTGCGGTTGTATTAAGTCAATTCAGTCATCAATATTGTTGTAGAGACCATGAAGGTTTATTATACGTTTTTTAATTTAATTGACTTTAAATGTATCTTATTATCTATCTTATTTCCCATTTTTACAAAGATATACAGTACCAATTATGAGTGTTGCGTATGTCTAAAAGGTGACTATAATTTCATGAGCTTTATTTAATAGCAGATAGTAGAATAGAACAGTGGTCGGTATCATCGTCAATTTGCCATTTGATTCAATGAAACAAGTAGGTAATAATTTTTTTGTGTATGAGTTTTTATCCAGAGTACATTTTAATAGTAAAATTATTAATATCTCTAATTTTATTCGGTCTAACCCATCGTAAACGGACATCCACGCGTACAAAGGTGCAGACCTAATGAATACAGCATCGTAAACACTGTTATACTCTTGGCAGAATGATGTGACGTTGGTGTCATTGCCATCTAACTATGAAGTGTTCAGCTAAGTATAAATTAAATTCATAAAATAATAAGCTAATATCTATGCAACTTAGCAACTAACAGTAAAATATTGTAGTGCACTGTTTTAGCATAATATTGATTGACACTAATAAATCTAAAATTAAATTACATTTTATCAGACCAGACAGACCTCGACCGCCCTAGTCGATTATTTAAGCACGCCGGTGGATAAGAATTTAGAAAAAAATAGAATGCACATACCTAAAACACTGCAACCAATCACTTAAATTCGTGATATAGTTTCCGTTTCTTTATTTATACTCGATAATACGAAAAACTTACTTAAATTTTTTCATCACAATGTAAGAAATTTAATTATATCCTTTTATAAAATTAACACGAATATTAAAACAAAATAAAGACAATAAGTAAGAATTATGGTTTGGTGCAAATTTATAAAATGAACTTTTTCTACGATCGTAACATATGTACGTTCACGAAAGTATTGGCGACTTATTTGTACGAAACATATTGTACATTACTATTCAAAGACGAAAATATATAATTTAAAAACCATTTGAGATTTACAGATAAAATGTAACTGGCGTTGCAAGTACCCACGGTCTGATAAATAAAAATGTCTTACATACATACATACATATGTATATATGTATAAACGTCGTAGAGCCTAAACTACTGACGCTAGAACCATGAAATTTAGACAAGGATCATTTTATGACGTGGACTAAGAAAGGATTTAGTGATATTTCACCTATAAAGGGATTAAATAGGGGTTGACATTTTGTATTATAGTCTGCGCATACGTTAATACGTGGCTGGTGTACTGGCTAATGCCAGTGCACATATGTATTAGCAAGATTTGACGGCGCGATCTGTATAATTATGTTCATATTCTAAGATCGAACGGTATAATTAGCAAGCCGCTGGTTCCCGGAAGGCTATGCAGGTCGAAATGAACATGAGCGTTAATAAGGTGAAGGCTGTATGCGAACTCGGATCATATGACGCAAATTAGAATGGATTAAATAAGCTTCGATTTGAGATCTATCGGTGTTGTTGCTAAGGGATATATGTATGTTTTTATTTATATGAACTTAAAGAAGCAAACAAGCATCCAGTCCACCTCATGGTAGGTGGTCGCTGCCGCCCATGGAAATATTTACCAACTCCATATAGGATAGAGAATCTACCTGAAGTCAATTACAGATGCTTTGCCACTCCTGAGGACTATAAGCTGGATCTATAAGCTTTCACCTTGATGTTTTAGTAAACATTATTTATTATTAGGTATATCATTGTTAATAAGAAACTTTTCATATTTGTGATACAAACACGCAAAAACGGATGATCGGAGTTGCAGAAAATATTCTGTACAAATAGTTTATGAAACTTGACAAGGGACTGTTATTACTTTAATTTTGGTTTGAAATTGAATTACGTAAATATATCTGAACCGATTGCCATGAAATTTTGATCATAAATAATTTTAAGTCGGAATTATGACATATTATATTGAACAGGTATAGGTATTGAAATTTTTTTATGTATTTCTCTTTTTTAATACTTTTTTCTCTTTATACCGGCCTCGTCTCTATCAGACTGCCCGAAGATTGGCTGGCCGATAATGCTTATAGCATTAAGTCCACCTTCGTACATACAGAATTGTCAGGTACATAAAGATAAAATAAATAAAAAAGTTCTAGATATGTAGATTATCTTTTTGGAATCAAAACAGCAAATGAATACCACATACTACGGACATCAGAATACGATCCCTAAGAACTCAGAAGACTAACCCAAGTTCGATCTTAGGTAATATGCAGCATTTAAGGACCAAGTTGAACCTTATATATTAGTACCTCGGCCTTATCGCACCCTTTGTATCATAACACACGCAGCTTTGAAACCTGTCACAGTGCAGACATAGGAGTGACGGAGTGGTACCACCTCAGCCGAAACATGCGGAGTTGCACGACTTTGATATATTTTTGACCTACTGCTATTTCTCTTTAATAAGCCGTTGAGACAATTTGTTTATCCATTTAAGATGTTTAAAGAAAAGGAAGAAAAATAGTTTTTGAGTACCATTCATTTAAGTTTGGTCTTTGTTACATCATATATAATTTAAAAAAATATCTTTGATGTCGGCACCTCGATGAAAATCGATCACAAGAATTTATGCAATGATTGCGAATATTACGAAGAGATACTCAGCACTTCCTCGCTACAACTCTACGAGTGAAACCGTTACCTTAACCCCATATTGAAGCGAATAACATTGCTTGAGTAAACACACCGGTGCAAATATTTTGGGCGATCATTATTTAGCGTGATTTGCAAGTACCATAGTACGTGACCCCTCCCAGAGCAAGCTGTCATTAATTTAAAACGTACATTATGTTCAATGATTAATGTTCAGTCTTATGATGCAGGCATCAGCAGGTTTTAATGAAATTGAGATAGCATATAAGCATGCAGTTCATCCAATGGTAAGTCACTGCCGCTCATTGGCATGTATAATTAATCTCGCATTAGATTCGAGAACTTCCCATAGGTTAAGTTGGAGCCTCTTCTACGTAGACCATACCTCGTTACCATATACCTACAAGACTATATGAGCACTTAATAACTCTTAAAAGCATAGAAATAACTAAAGTGTATTCCTAATAATATATCCCCAAAAGAGATTAAAACAAAATAGTGACTACAAAGATATTTTTCAAAGATAGATTTTAAATATATATATGGTTGAAGATCATTTATTCTCAAAAGAATTGATTATAATTCACTTAAATGAGAAATTAATAAAGTAAATTTATTAGTAACAAGCGTGAAGGTAGAGTAAAAGTTAATACAACAAATAACCTACTTAAAACTACGCTACAGAATTTCATTATACCTACTGAATTTAATTCCTAGCCACCCTTTTTTCGACCTTTACGGAAGATAAGTTTTCTTCAAATTTAAATGGGAAACCATACGGTACCCTCAATTAATCGAAATCCGTTCATGAATGAAAAAATTGAGAAACAAACATAAAAGCAGTCAAGTCAATCAGCAATTCGGTTAACAATATTAATTCTTTGATTTCATCTTAATCTCTATCGTAAGTCATTCCTCTATAGTAAATGATATAACAACTTAATTCGATTTCTTAAATTCCGAGAATAACTAAATGCAGCAATTTCAAATTAAATTCAAATCGAATTAATTTTGACAATATTCCCGTTTATCCCGTTTTCCCCGACGGGATTAATAATTACCTCTTATGAGTGAAACAATGAAAATATTATCAACCTAATTTTACACATTTGTCTGTTGTCAGAATTAATCTTTGTTATAACAGACAGTTCCACGAATTCACAAATCGTTAAATTGTATTTAGACAACGATTGTTTTAATTCGTTTATTTGGACGTAGAAGATATATTCCCCGAGCTATTCTGAGAATATCTCGGAATAAGATTTACGTTTGGGAACGGTGTACATATTCCTAAAATATCACTTCATCAACTCCTGTAAGTCAACAGCTGGAATCGTTAACCCATTATTTCACACTGCTAGGCAGAGACCTGTGTCTCTCGTCAGAATCGGGACCACCGCCACACATAATACTAGGGCCTTTTTACTTTGGTGGCCACTGCCGTCCACGGACATTTGTAAAGGTAGAATTTCAGTCCTACCTCACGTCGGTCACAGGTGCGTTGCTACTAACTAACCCGAGGACTAAGTTACTAGGTAACTGAGAGAAGTTTCAAGCGTATTCTTCAAATACAACATCTCTTGTCAATGTAGAAATAGGCAATGGGGCAGAAATAGGCGTGCAGCAGTTCTTGCGTTTCGATTAAAGGTGTGGATGATGGGTGATTTGCGTATGAGGCGACCACGTTAGTCCTCAGAAGCGGCAACGCATCTGGGATCGGCTTCAGGTAAAACACTGTCTGTGGGTAGAATCTATGTTCTACATAGAGTAGTCGATAGAGAGATAAGTCCATGTGCGCAGTGACAACTTATCATCAGATGGACTGCATGCTCGTTTGTTACATAAATGTTATAAAAACTATTTTTGTTCGATGCCAATAAATATACGGCAATATTGTGAAATTGATATTCAATGATATTAATTCAGTCAGCAGAATGTAACAAACATAGAAAATGCCGTAAGGCCTAATTTACTACAACTCAAAATCGAACTTTAATATCTAGACAAAGAATTGAATGATCATGAACTCGATTTCTGTACATGGAACTTATTACTAGGATACACCTAACACGTTTTTGTTCAGCATAAATCAGTAAGAATTGTGGAATTTCTGTAATAATATGTGGTTGAATCCAATACCCCCGAGTATAATTACAAAGAATGTGATGTTATCAGCGATTTCAACACTTGTAAAACCTACTATTGTTACTAACATGATAAAAATAAACATTTACCTACATTTTACTTGCTATTCATCGATACATGCGCTTTTTGAGGTTCACTACAGGTTATAGACCTTCTCTTATGATGTTTGCCGTGCCGTCTTCAATACCACCACACCTGATTTCTCCTGGATGTTGTTGAAAAAAAATTAGACAAAATCTAGATGGGTAGTAGCATCTTCCTGTGTAACATCAAGCCTCACTGTGTTGCCAAAGGGGAGGCCTACATCTAACAGAGGACTATAAAAATGCTAATGGACATGGGGCTTCTTTGCTGATAGTCACTATGCGTGGCGAGCTTGTTGACGACAAATGTCATTTCCAATTTATTTGCACGCTAGCTAGCTACAAGCTAGCGCCATACTAAATTCTAGCTTAAAACACTGTAGTGCTACTGTACATTCATGTGTCTGCTACAAAAAAGTCTGAAATGTGGTAGAGCCTTTTGAGGCGTGTTCGAACCACGAGGTGGTTCTATTGCGGTGGCTCTACCACCACACTTATTTCTGTCTAATAACAACAGTGTTCAGCGCTGCTTTGTTGTTATTTGAAGGTTGTGGATTGGAATAATTACCGTGGAATAGGGACCGTGCTTTTAATAATTCCCGCGATGGGAGTTGTTTGCTGTGTTTAGATGGTTGGCTAATTTACTATTAGTCAATAGCGATAACATCAAAATTGAAGAGCTAACAAACTATAATATAAAGAGCCAACTTAGTTGCTCTCTAGTTATTAACTACAAGTTTGTGCTTAGTAACTGAGTTGAAATATTTGGAGTTAATAATGAGACCCAAAAGTTAGAAAACTATTGATACTTGACCTAACCTTGTAGATAACATTTCTACTAGATACTTACAAAAGGCAGCGGCTTAATTTTGCGGGTAGGCTGCATGCTCCTTTGCTAATTATGTTTCATAAATAAAATTGGCCTAGTGCGATTCCAACTCGCACAGTCAGGGTTCCGTACCACCATTTCTTATTTAACTATTTATTTTTTGTTTTAAATTTTAAGAGATAGAACCTTGTGACAGACGATTAGACGGAAGTCGAAGGCCCGTTTTTACCCTTAGAATTATCATGACAAATAATTAGACAGACAGCGAAGCGTTAGTAATTGAGTCCCGTTTTACCCTAGATATGGAATCCTAAAACGCTAGACGAATTATCAGATAAACGACTGAAGTCATGTAGTCTCCTTTCTGTCTGTTCCATTAAACAAAAAACCCAACATCCGAATTCGTGCCCACTTAACGCTGATAACACTCGGTTCCCAAGCTATCTTTCAACTGCGAGTTTAATTATGGGAAACACATATTCCGTCATAGTTAAATAATTCCGCTCGATAACTATGCGTCGTTTGTTTAGACAGTTACGTTTTTTGCTTGTACAATTGAAATAGCTAACGAGCGCGCGCTCCACCTGATGGTAAATGGCCAGTGTTGCCTATGAAAATCTATATTCAAGCTAAGACAGAAATATGTTCGTTATTTGTAATCGAACTTTAATTGGTAAACATTTTACCAATTAAAGTTCGAAATTGGACATTTATTGCGAAACAAAATTTAAATCGGAATCATAACTTCGAACTTTGTTCGGCAAAAATTGAAAAGATTAGTTATTACTTAAGGGCGTTCAACTATTATTACTCGTACACGAGATTTGAAGTTTTTAAAGTTTGAAATTGGAATCATAATTTCGAACTTAATAGATTGATTAAATATTACATAAAGTAGTTAACCTATTTCCTGACGTTTGATGTTTTCGAAGTTTGACTTGTTGAAGTTTGAAAATGGAATCATAATTTCAAACTTTTTTAAGTAAAAAATGGATATATTATTTCTTACGAATGTTAGAGTGCTCATTACCTGAAGTCGGTTACAGATGCATTGCAACACCTGAAAAGTAAGCTGGAACGCCTCTTATAAACGTATAGAAGGCAGTCCAGCTTATTTCAACATTAGCAACACATCTTGCCTGTCTCAGATAGGACTCTAACCTTACTTAATGTTGATCACAGATGTCCATATGCAGTTGCCACTTACCATCCGGTAGATTGCTCGTTTGATACTTGTATGATATAGACAAATTATTGGGGTGACTTAAATACCAGGCGACCAACATAGTCCTTATTAGTGGCAACTCATCTGCGATTGACTTAAAACAGAACCTCTGTTCCATATGGAGTTAGTACAGATATCCATGGGCAGTGACAACTTAATAATTTCAATAAAAAAAAATTAAAATGAATCCTGGGATCCGCGATGTAGGGGTTACGGGTGACAGTAGTCCTCCACGCAGAGCTGAGGACTGTTACCGGGAGCTTTAATGGGTAAAAATCCCACATAATTCGACGGCGGTCCCACTACGTACGTTGTGAAGGTGTCTTTCAAGACAAGAGACAAAAAAGAACCCACAATATATCATGCTGATATTCATTAGGTACTAACTTATTAGCTTATCACTGATATTTTAAGATCTTATCATAAATGAAGCTTAAGTGTCCATTATCCAAAATAACTCAGTAAAATTCTCTTAACTGTAAGAGTAATTATGTAAAATATCACAATTTGTCAAATTGTCTTTTCATAAACGTTAACGTGCACGTAAATACGTAAACGTTCGCCAGGTCAACGACCCGCCTGCATGCCCGCTGTTTTGATTAGGCTAAACGATGCGTTTGTTATTTATAATAAGTACTTAGCTTACAATTCATGAGACGACTCCGCACTCTGATTTCTGAACGTTTTTATGTACGTGGGCACTGTTGAAACAATTATATCTTAGGGTTTATACAATCAGTTTGAAACTAGGGGTCCGAGGTGCGAATTCCAGGCTCAGAATGACCTCCTCAGAAACTCCTCTGGTTTTTTAAGATATGTGCGAGTTAGAATTCAATTATAATTTATTTTAACGATGAAGGAAAACATCGTGTGGAAACTTACACGTCTTACACACTTCTCAACAAGTAAAGTTTAAACAAACCACGAATCCGAGTGCTTTAAAATAATTAACTGAATATGGGAAAACAAGTACTATAATAATTATGCAATTATATTAAACCGAAAATTTTACATTAAAAGGTGTTACACGCATAACAAACGTGGTTTTGGTAGTTTCTTTTTCTGATTTTTCTTTGTTCCCACTTTAGGAAACTATCCTTCGTTTAGACTTCTTACGCGGAGACTATGAAACAAATATACAACTTCTATGTTAGGGCTGGAATATCAAGAAAATCCTTTCTTCTTGAGTGTCTACGTCACAAAATGAAACTTAATTTATGGTACTAGCTTCAGTAGGTTAGGCTGCGTAATGTTTGTATATTGCACCCTTAATATTTACTAGCATAACACAAAAAGCATATGTCTGCATCGCACAAAAAGGTGTCGCAATTAGGGCTTAGTCGAATTATAATTATTTGTTAATAAATGTTAAATGGTCGTATTCCCTAAAATAATTTAAAGGGTATACCATAAATGGCGCTTATACAAACCTGTGTACAAGTTACTTATATTTATACATTAATTAGCTAACTCGACAGAACTTGTTTTGTCTTAGCTGTAAATAATCAATTCGAACACCAATAAATAAAAAAGTTGTTCATTTTTTTTCCTAAAATCCTTGTACCTTATAAAGATATGAATGAAATCGGTAAAGTCGTTCACAAGTTTTGGTGTGGCCTAGGGAAGTACGGATTCATTTTTATATATAGATAGGTCGGTAAAATAATACTGACCGTGCGAAGCGTGCGATATCTTTTTTTTTGTCGAGGGGGAAACCTTCAAAAGGTACTCGACGTAGAGGGCGCGACGCCGGGTTATGTGGGATTCTTACCCAGGAAAACCACTCGGTGACCGTCCTCAACGCTGCGTGGAACTCCGGGATCTCCAACGAAACACATCCGGAGTCCCCTTTCCGGGTCGCTCCTGGGAGAGCATAAAGCTCGTCCCACACCATCGGGATGTTTACGACGGTACACGGCCACACATGTCCTTTCCGGGGTGGCTAGTTGGGCGGTTGGAGCTCCCACTATTGCCGCCCGCAACCCCATGAGCCCCTTATGATAGTAAGTTTTAGTTGCCTCTTACCGGCAGGAGTTACCATATTTCTATTCTAGTCTCGAGACTACAGGGAAAAAGCGTGTAGTAACAAGTACTTTGTTGAATGTTATATAGGAATTGACACATTGGTACAGACTATGGACCGATAATGAAACAAATAAATAATTTATGTCATGGGTTTTTGTAAAACAAAATCTAACTGCGGTTTACCGCTACCGGTGTACCATTAGCAGTTTGACGTCATATGATAACAGTTATTTTTATATTATAATTACAAATTAAAAATTTACTTAATAACTGAATTATACGAAAGACTTGAATAATAATGGTAATTTGTTAATTGAACATTTAAGATAATTACACGTTCCGTTAAATATAAAGACGTAAGGGATTGTCTTATAAATAATAAAACACCCCAAAAATTTGGGAGTAAGTCTATGTGAGAAATCCAAAATAAAAAAATATTAAAAAAAAAAAACTAAAATATCTGATTTCTTACGCCCATATTCGCGTCTTGACTCCATTATCAGATCAAGTAAAAGACAAAAAAATTTATCCGATATACACAATATACATACCAATTCTTAATTTGATACCATTATAAGAACTAGGTTAAAATTGATTTCCAAGGTTTGATTTTAATGAATTATAAGACAAGCTAATACAAAGCGTGCAAAAAGCATATAAAATATTTAAATATCTGGATCTACTAAACCAAAACTCGACAACAATATTTATTTAAAAGTTACTTTCTAAGAAACTAAATGATAAATTAAACAAAAAACTAAGCATATCCTAATTGCTTTACAAAGAGACTATTCAAATAAAACAAAAGAGAACATTCGTGGCACAAAAAAAGTAACTTTCAACTAGAACCATTTGTCGTTTAGTTAGATGTATAATTTTTAGACATATATAAAAAAAAGAAATTCAAGTATCTGTCTGTAATTTTGAGGTTTAGAGCTATTTTGTTATCGTACTACGTACGTACCGTACGTTTTAAGGATACTATGGGTAATTTTCTTGTCACGCGGGTTTATGTCTCCGAGCTTGTCTCACATGCATGAGTGAATTAACCCGCTGCTGTCTCTGCACGCCAGAGAGTGGCTTTCATGACAAAAAACATCTATAAACTGTATGATGCATACGGAAGCGAATTTATTTATTTATTTTTATTTATTTAT
>DWPH01000056.1:0-13598 GCA_018251535.1 Autochton itylus | reverse complement strand
TCTTTAAGAAATCTTCAAATTTCAGCTCAAACTCTTTATTGTCTTTTATACTAAATAATTCTTTAATTCCTTCTATACCAAATATATGCCCATAATTAAAATTAGGATTATTAGCACCAAACAAAGATTGAAATTTATCCATTTGATAACCACTTATAATATTTTCTACTTGTTCAAATGGTAAAAGTTCTTCTTTCTTAAATTTGTTATATTTTTCTTGTGTTAATAAAGAAACGTCATAATCATATATATTGTTTTCTTCTAAATACAAATTGATTTTCTTATAAAAATCATCAAAAGAGTGTGTCTCCTTAGCAAAATTGATCACTACCAATAAATATTCTCTATATTTTTTAAACTGATCATACTCATCTTGGTTTAAAGATATATTTGGATACTTTGCAAAATTTTGATTGTGTGAATGTAAATACTTATTAATTCCATTATTAAACTCATCCAAAGATGACGCATTAGCTACGAATGGAAAAAGCAACATTGAACGTTCAATATTATCTTGATATATTTTATATAAAAAGTGAGGCATTCTATAAGCTTGAAAGACGAATAAAAGATATAATTTAATATTCAGTATATGTTCAACTTTAGTATCTTTTTTTTGTTGAATAGTTTCTATGAATGTTTTAAGCGTGAACCCACAGTAATTTTCAATAGTCTGGCCAATTGTAATTTCTATTTCATCACTTAACTCTCCGTATTCATCATAAATAGAATATCTATCATCTAACCACATTCTAGTTTTTGGTGTTCCTTTCAAATCTTTTCTCCATACCGTAAACTATAATAAAAACCGTGTTTAGTTGGTTTAAACTGATAAAATAGCTTTTGCCATGTACTCGGAACAAAATGATGATCTTTTGTTCTTCCTTGAGTATCGACCATATTAATCTCCTTGATATGAAAAATTCATAGTCAGCAGCTTATATTTACTTCATAATACCTTAATATTCGATGAATAAGAAACGAGTTTGAGAATAATGGCGAAACAACCCAAAGAAAAAAAATCAGATCCCCTTGAAATTATTTTATGGAAATCTGCGGATAAATTACGCAAAAATATTGATGCTGCAGAATATAAACATATTGTGATGGGATTAATTTTTCTGAAATATATTTCGGATACATTTGAAAGCCATTATCAAAGCCTCCTTAAAGGAGAAGGGGCATTCGCAGGTGCCGACCCCGAGGATAGAGACGAATACCTTGCCTATAATGTGTTTTTTGTTCCCAAAGAGGCCAGATGGCAATATTTGATTGATAACGCCAAACAACCCACGATTGGCAAAATAGTTGATCATGCAATGGAAATTATTGAGGATGATAACCTGCAATTAAAAGGCGTTTTACCCAAAGTATACGCAAGGGATAATTTAGACCCAACGGTTTTAGGCGAGTTAATTGATCTAATTGGTAATATTGCATTGAATGATACCAAAGAAAAATCAGCTGATATTTTGGGTCATGTCTTTGAATATTTCTTGGGTGAATTCGCATTGGCCGAAGGAAAACAAGGCGGACAATTCTATACGCCTAAATCAATTGTTAATTTGTTGGTAAATATGCTTGAACCCTATCAAGGACGGGTGTTTGATCCTTGTTGTGGGTCGGGTGGAATGTTTGTTCAATCTGAAAAATTTGTGACGGCTCATCAAGGGAATATTGATAATATTTCGATTTATGGCCAAGAATCAAATCAAACGACATGGCGTTTGGCAAAAATGAATTTGGCCATTCGTGGGATTAATTCTGAACATGTAATGTGGAACAACGAAGGTTCCTTTTTAAATGATGCACACAAAGATTTAAAAGCAGATTTCATTTTAGCCAATCCTCCGTTTAATGTGTCGGATTGGTCGGGGGAACAGTTACGAGAAGACGCACGATGGCAATATGGGGTTCCCACGCCAGGAAATGCGAATTTTGCTTGGTTACAACATTTTTTATACCATTTATCCCCACAAGGACAGGCTGGAATTGTTCTGGCCAAAGGGGCGCTAACCTCTAAAAACTCTGGTGAGGGGGATATTCGCACGGCATTGGTCAAAGACGCCAATGTGATTGATTGTATTGTTAATTTACCTGCTAAATTATTTTTAAACACGCAAATCCCTGCAGCATTATGGTTTATGCGTCGGGATCGTGAAAACAGTAAAAAATATCAAGATCGCAGCAAAGAAATTTTATTTATTGATGCTCGCAATATGGGGGAATTAATTAATCGACGCACCAAAATTTTAACGAATGACGATATTCAACAAATTGCAGATACTTATCATCAATGGCGTAATAAAGATGGAAGTTATAACGATATTGCAGGCTTTTGTGCTTCGGTATCGGTGGATAAGGTCGCCGAGTTGGACTATGTCCTGACCCCAGGTCGATATGTAGGATTGGCAGAGGAAGAGGATGATTTTGATTTCAAAGAACGCTTTGCGATCTTACAGGCAGAATTCAATGAACAGTTAGAAGAAGAAGCCACCCTGAACCAAGCAATCTTGGATAATTTGGCAAAGGTGATGGTATGAGAGAAGAGACGGAATTTGGTTCTGTTCCTAAAGAGTGGAGTGTCAGATCGGTTTTTGATTTGAAATCACACGATGATAAAGCTCTTGCTATGGGGCCTTTTGGTTCTAATATTAAAGCAGAAAATTTTGTTTCATCTGGAGTGCCTGTTATTCGTGGAAGTAATATGAACTATTCTAGATATGTTTCTGGAAATTTTGCTTATGTTACAGAACAAAAATCACATGAATTGCGGTCAAGTCTTTGTAAAGCTGATGATTTGGTTTTCACTCATAGAGGCACGATAGGACAAGTATGTTTAATTCCCAGAAATAGTTTTGAAAAGTATATAATATCTCAATCTGGGATGAAGCTTACTGTTAATATAAAAAAAATATTACCTAATTTTTTATTTTATTTTTTTAAATCAAAATCTGGTCAATATCAATTATTAAAGTATGAATCTCAAGTAGGTGTTCCATCGATTAGTAATCCATTAACATCTTTAAAAGAAATAACGGTTCCAGTCCCACCGCTCCCAGAACAAAACGCGATTGCGGGGGTGTTGTCGGTTTTGGATGACAAGATCGACTTGCTGCACCGTCAAAACAAAACCTTGGAAGCTATGGCCGAAACTTTGTTCCGCCAATGGTTCATCGAAGAAGCCCAAGACGATTGGGAAGAGAAAACACTAAAAGACGAATTCCATATCATTATGGGACAATCTCCTAAAGGTTCGTCGTTTAATAATATTGGAAATGGATTGCCTATGTTTCAAGGTAATGCAGATTTTGGATTTAGATTTCCTAAAAATAGAATTTTTACTACAGAACCTACAAGATGTGCTGAGCCATTAGATACATTAATTAGTGTTAGAGCGCCTGTAGGTGAACAAAATATGGCGCTTCAAAAATGTTGTATAGGCAGAGGACTTGCCTCTTTTAGACATATTGACAATATACAATGGTATACATATACTTACTTTAAATTAAAAAGTATTTTAAAAAAAATACGTCAATTTAATGAACAGGGAACAGTATTTGGTTCCATATCAAAATCAGATTTTGAAAATCTTGAAACACATATTCCCTCAAGAAATAAAATTTTTTGTTTTGAAAAAAAAACTCAACCAATAAATAATAAAATAATATTAAATTGCATTCAAATCCAAACGCTTGAAAAACTACGCGATACATTACTCCCTAAACTCATGCGAGGGGAAATACGGGTTCATTATGAGGATACACTATCGTAACTTGACAAAAATGGCCTCTATTTTATTCTGAAATTTGTTTCTGTTTGTTCATTTTGTTTATAATGGGGTAATCATGTCAACAATCAATGAAAATGATGTGGAAGCCATGACCATCAAGCTGTTGCAAGAGTTGGGGTATCGTTATGTTTATGGCCCCGATATCGAACCCAGCGGCATTGATCCATTACGAACCTATCAACAGGTTTTGTTGATCCCCAATCTTATGAACGCGCTCAAACGTCTAAACCCCCATTTATCCCATGATAAATGCGAGGCAGTTTTAAAAAAAATCAATAATATTACCTCTCCCTCGTTAATTCAGAATAATCTAAGCTTTCACCGTTTTTTAACCGAAGGAATCCCAATTGAAATTGCTAAAAATGGTAATATTCAAGGGGATTTGGCATGGTTAATTGATTTTGAAAATCCCGATAATAACGAATTCCTTGTGTTGAATCAGGTTACTATACAAAATAATCGATATACACGCCGTCCCGATGTTATTTTATATATTAACGGGTTACCTTTGATCGTTATTGAATTAAAAAATCCAACCAATGAAAATGCTACGATTACAGATGCTTTTAACCAAATTCAAACCTATCAAGATCAGATCAGTTCTCTGTTCACCTATAATGCGTTTAATATCATCTCTGATGGATTAGAGGCAAAGGCAGGAACCCTGTCGGCTGATTATACACGCTATATGACGTGGAAAATTCATGACCATCAAAAAATACAGGCTCAACTTGCCATTTTGATCAAAGGCATGTTAAATCACGTCACTTTGTTGGATATCATTCGCCACTTTGTCTTGTTTGAACAAGGAAAACATATTGATGATAAGGGAATCACAACAATTATTCCCATTAAAAAAATGGCAGCATATCACCAATATTATGCAGTCAATGCGGCTATTTTATCAACGATGCGTGCCTCAAATATTGCCGCCCCCTCTATATCTGTTCAGTCCGCAAAAACCGCTTTGTTGTATCAAGGGCGAGACCAGAAATACTTGGTGAATAAAGAAAAAACTGGCGATCATAAGGCTGGGGTTGTTTGGCATACTCAAGGATCTGGAAAATCACTGTCCATGGTGTTTTATGCTGGCAAAATTGTCTTGGCGTTAAACAATCCGACCCTTGTCATAATTACAGATCGTAATGATTTGGACGATCAACTATTCTCTACATTTTCCGCAGCCACTCAATTATTACGACAATCACCAAAGCAAGCCGAAAATCGCCAGCAATTAAAAGAATATTTAAAAGTTGCTTCGGGCGGAATTATTTTTACCACTATTCAAAAATTCAAACCAGATGATGGGGGGAATATCTATGAAACTCTTTCCGAGCGTAAAAATATTATTGTAATTGCTGACGAAGCTCATCGATCACAATATGGTTTCAAAGCCAAAGAAATAGATGTTAAAACCCAAAATGATGTAACCGTTGGAAAACGTACCGTTTATGGTTTTGCAAAATATTTGCGTGATGCGTTGCCTCATGCAACGTATCTGGGATTTACAGGAACCCCCATTGAAACTGTCGATGTTAATACTCCTGCTGTTTTTGGGAATTATGTTGATATTTATGATATCAGCCAAGCCATAGAAGATGGGGCAACCGTTCGTATTTTTTACGAAAGTCGTTTGGCAAAAATAAAAATAAGTGATGAAGGTAAACAATTAATCCAAGAAATCGATAATGAATTTGATGAAGAAACATTAAGCCAAACACAAAAAGAACGGGCTAAATGGGCACGAATAGAAGCCATTATTGGCAGTAAAAATCGTATCAAAGCCATTGCTGCAGATATTGTACAGCACTTTGAGCAACGGTTAATTGCTAACGCCAATCAAGGCAAAGGGATGATCGTCACAATGTCCCGTCGAATTGCAGTTGATTTATATAATGAAATTATTTCCATAAAACCTGAATGGCATGATGATAGTTTGGAGAAAGGTGCTATTAAAGTTGTCATGACCTCTGCTGCTTCTGATGGCCCAGAAATTGCAAAACATCATACCAGCAAAAAGCAACGTCAAGATTTGGCTTTGCGAATGAAAGACGATAATAATTCACTCAAGCTAGCAATCGTTCGTGATATGTGGTTAACGGGATTTGATGTGCCCAGTATGCATACTTTATATATTGATAAACCAATGAAGGGGCACAATTTAATGCAGGCCATCGCCCGAGTTAATCGTGTTTACAAAGATAAAATCGGTGGATTGGTTGTTGATTATTTAGGAATAGCCTCTGACCTACAAAAAGCACTTTCTTTTTATTCTGATGCTGGTGGAAAAGGTGACCCCGCACAAATACAAGAAGATGCCGTCGCTTTAATGCAGGAAAAGTTAGAAGTCACAAGAGATATTTTGTATGGTTTTAGGTACCAAGAATATTTTACAGCTTTTATTGAAAGAAAATTAGATATTATCCTTGAAGCTGAAAATTATCTTTTGGGTATTGATAAGGGACAAGGAAAGGATCGTTTTATTATAGCGGTTTCAGCGTTGTCTAAAGCCTTTGCCCTTGCTGTTCCACATCCTGAAGCAATCAAAATTGCTGAAGAACTTTCGTTTTTTCAAGATATCAAAGCACGCCTAAGCAAATTTGATGATTTATCAATTGAACCTGATTTTGATGACACTCACATAGATTTAAAACTGCGGGTAAAACAAACAATAGATCAGGCTTTGGTAACAGAATCTGTTGTTGATATTTTTGATGCTGCTGGAATACAAAAACCTGATATCTCTATTTTGTCAGATGATTTTTTAATGGAAATGAAAGGATACCAACATAAAAACATAGCTTTGGAGACTTTAAAAAATTATTAACTAATGAAATTAAAATACGTCAAAGTAAAAGTATTCTTGAAAGCAAAAAGTTAATGGAAATGTTAACAAATACTATTCAAAGATATCAAAATAAAGTTCTGACTGCCGCTGAAGTTATAGATGAGTTAATTAAATTGGCAAAATCAATTCACGAATCTGATAATCTTGCGAAACAACTTAATTTAACTGATTATGAGTATGCATTTTACACTGCTGTTGCAGATAATGATAGTGCTCGTGAGTTAATGCAAAAAGAAACATTAAGAAAATTAGCAATTGTTTTAACTCAAGCTATTCGTTCAAATATCACTTTAGATTGGACAGTAAAAGAAGCGGCTAGGGCCAAAATTAGAGTTGTTATAAAACGTTTATTAAAAAAATATGGTTATCCACCAGATTTATCTTTGCTTGCAACAGAAACTGTTTTGCGGCAAGCGGAGTTATTAGCTAGTGAGTTATTATAAATTAAGCATCTTCATAAGATTGGTTTTATGATGGGTCAATACTAATTTAAGTGATAAATATATAATAAAATCAACATGTTATTTGATTTATATGGCGGAGAGAATGGGATTCGAACCCATGGTACGCTATTAACGCACACACGCTTTCCAAGCGTGCGCCTTAAGCCGCTCGGCCATCTCTCCTAAAGATTGCCTCAATAAAAAGAACAATATCAATTTTTTCATAAGAGGCAAGTAAAAAAAATGTTTTCTGTTTTTTTTTAATTATTAATTAAGAATAATAAGGATTTGAGTCGTCTGAAGCATTTTATTGTTTTTTTTAAGTCATACTAAAATAAATATATATATCAAAGTGATCCATAAGTGCTTTTATTTGTTTGGTTTTACAGAGATTATTGCTATTAATTTCGTATGACTGTTTATTTACGTTATATGTTGTTTTTATGTGTTTTAATTGCTACGGGATTACCATTGTGGGTAAGGCCTGCTTTGGCATATTATGGTAATAACCAATATTTTGGATATTTGCAAAATACGCATTATCGACAAAGACAACAAATGATGGATACACCCATGGTTGTGCCAGATCATTTGGGGGCTGACACAGATAAAATTCCAACATTATCTATAAAATCTTGCGTTAAATTGAATAATATTGAGGTCACAGGGGTTACAAAAATCTCTAAAGAAGCGATTAACACTATTACTCATCAATGGAAAGGTCGTTGTGTAAGTTTACAGGATATTAATATTATTTTAGAGGATATTAATAGGCTTTACGTTAAGCATAGACTTGTGACATCTCGTGCATATTTGCCCAAGCAAGATATTTCTGGGGGTTATTTAAAAATAATAATGCTGGAAAACAAAGTCGGGTCTTTTGAATTTTCTGGCAGTGCTCAACCTTCAAATGAAATAACGGCTTTTCCTTGGGTGAGTGGGGGCGTTCTGAATCTTGATGATTTAGAACAAGGCTTGGATAATATGAATCGATTGACAGGTTGGGAAGCGTCATTAAAATTCCTGCCTAAAACAAAAGATACAGATACTGTTGTTCATATCGATGTTCCTAAGAGCAGTATGATTCATGGACAAGTATTAACAGATAATAACAGTCAAAGTAGTTCTGGTAGAACAATGGGGCGAGCTTCTGTGAATGTCTCAGATCTTTTTGGTTTATTAGATTTATGGTCATTTGAATATGATCATTCTTTGAATAACAGACAAAGTGAAGGCCACAACTCTTTTTTAGATGCAGAAGGGTCTATTCCTTTGGGGCCTTGGTTGTTATTTGGAGGTTGGTGGCGCTCAGATGAATTTTATTATATGCGCTCACAGCCTGATACAAAAAAGCGTTTAGATACAGTACAAAAAGATTATCGTATCGGTGTTTCAAGAGTAATTGCACGTCATAAGGTGGATGTGACGACATTAACAGTTTCCTATGAGTTAAAAGATTTTCAAAATAATACGAATTATAAAAAGCTACCTTCGCAAAGTGCAAAATTGGCTTCTTTGAACATTGGTGTTGGTGAATTTTTGAAAATATGGGGACGAACTTGGTATATTAATATAGGGGCAAAGGTCGGACTGGGTGGTATTGGTACAAAAACTTGGGTGGTTAATCAAGGGAAATATGCGCCGCATACACAATATGTTAAACCATATTTAAATATTGATGGATTTAAACCAATTACAAAAACAATAACTTGGCATACTGTGATTCACGGTGAGTATAGCAGCCAAAATCAATATGGAAATGAATGGTTTTCTATCGGTGGTCCATATACAGTCCGAGGGTTTCTTAAAAAAACAGCAATAGGAAATGCAGGTATTTTCATGCGTAATGATTTATCTTGGCAATTACCAACAAAGCATCTTGTATGTGGTGAATATAGTGGTTTTTGTGATTTTTTTATAAAAGATACAGAGCTATACGTTATTGCTGATGCAGGAATGACCAGAGCTGTTTATACGTATGATAATATGCCTAAAATATTAAAAAGTGCCAATATAGCGGGGGCAGGGATTGGTCTTCGTAAATCAGATGGTATTTTAATATGGGATAGCTCTGTATCCCATGCGATTTCAACGTCAGGAATGCCACCAGAAGGATGGATTGCTTCTTTTCAAGTGGGTGTTAAATTATAAGAGGCTAAGTCAAAGTTTGTGCAAATTTCTGTAAAGTTTCATGATGTAACAAGGTTACTTCTGTAGATGCTGCTAGTTGTTGAGCAGAGATCGTATAGGCAGCATTTGAAACAACAGCGGCATAATGAGCATGATAAAAAATTTTGGCAGCATTGACTTCTTGTACGGCTTTGTTTCCAACGGGTTTGCTGTATAATTTACACTGAATAATGAAGGTGATACCATTTTTAACAGCAACCACATCGGCTCCTTGATCACCACTAGCCGTTGTCACATCAGCGTCCCACCCTTTTAATCTTAGAAGTTCAGCACAATAGGCTTCGTAATCAAAAGGATCCATTGTGGGGGAATATTCAATCTTAGTTTTTTTGTAATTTTTAAAGAAAGTTTTTTGTGTTTGCGGAGGGTGCTTGGCAACAGATAAAATCTTTTTGACCGTGTTTTTGTGAATTTGAGGATAATATTCCAATAGATGATTTTCGGTTAATATAGGTTTTATTTTAGTGCGAATAAAACGGTTTACCTCTTGTATCCATTTGTCTTCAATAAGGCTGCCATATGCATCTTTATATAAAAGCTGGTCACGTTTAATATATAAAATACTAGCATTTTGTTCTATTTGATCAGTAGCAATTTTATATGCTTTGTTTAGGCGATAGCGATTTCTGCGTTTTCTATAAAAATAGGCTATACATTTAAAAAAAGGACGACCGAATAATAATAGAAAGACGACTAAACCCATTCCATATAAAAGTTTATTTTCTTGTAAAGAAAGATTTAACCAAGATGTTAAGGTGGGGCTATTCACTTTATCAAAAAAAGCTTGTAGTTCAGGCATTGGGTTTTTATCTAAATATTGTAATAATGAAGAAATTATTGAATTACAGCCTTTTAAAGAGAACGCGATATATTCGCGGTCTTGGGTAATATAAGCCTTTTTTTGTATACTAAGATTTTGAATTATAATCTGCACTTGGGAAGCTTCTAAACTCGTGCCAAATTTTGCTTGATTACGGATATCCTTAATTTGTTTTTTAAGGATAAATACTTGCTTACCAAGCGTAAAATTTAAAGTGCGAATATCTTTTGGAGTATTATTATTTTCTTGGTATAAAATTTGTAAGACTGACTGTTTTTTTGAAGAAATAAACAGATTAATTGTAAACAGATTATCTTGACCACTAATGGTTATTTGTTGTGTTTTTGTATCGACAGAAGATCGCCAGATGGATGTATCCGCAATCATTTGTGACGTTGCAAAGCTAGGTACTATTAAAAAGCACAAACCGAATAAAGTAAAAAAAATAGAGTAGAATTTAAATTTCATAAATAGTTATCAAATAAACTTAATAGCATTTATCTTTTGGAGGGCTAATATGAACGTAATCTAGGCTAAAAGTATTTTAAAAGTAAAGATGATTTTATGATTAGGAATATACAATAATTCTATATTCACGTTATGCTATATTATAACATATTAATTTTATTTGATAATTTATCCCATAAAGAAAAGTTTTCAAGAGAGAGTAAAGCGCCAAATTTAAGAAAAAACGACGGTTATCTTATAATGCTATTTTATATAATTCGTGAGTTTTATGGTATAGTTTACAGCAGGTTAGGCTACAAATCGAATCGTAAAAATTAACAAGCCGAGTATTCAAAAGAGAAGTGGATCATGGAGATGTTATATCATTATGCAAGGCATTCGTTTATCTACAACATTGGATGCAAATAATAAAGCTGGTAAATGTTTTAGAGTAGTCATTGATGATTGGTTATCAATATTCTGAGTATAAGAAAAGGTAAGTAATCCAAAAGCGAACACACAAGCGAGTAATAATTTCTCCGTATTTTTCTTTATCGAATGATATTGTTGCATGGAGTGTTTGAGAGGTCTATTCCTTGTCTAGTTTGTCTTTTATATGTTTTATATCATCATCTATTTTGTTAATTTTTTCTAAAAGGATAGAAAAGCTGTCTTTTGGACTTTGCTTTGATGCATTTTCTATAAGTTGCTGTAAGGCATGTGGAAAAGATGAAAATGCCATTTGTTTATTATGCTTACTACTATCTTTTTTTTCAAAATAATTTTCAATTATTTTTAAAATCTCTGCATTCATTGATCTGTTATTATATTTAGATTCTGCTTCAATTTTTGCTTTTAAGTCCAAAGGTATTCTTAATCTAAAGTATGTTAAATCGTCCATAATAGATCCTAATATTTTTTTTATAAATTACACATTTTCTTATTGACAACAATAGCCCTATTTGGGCTATTTAAAGAAAAATAACTAATATGAATAATAGTAAACATACACATCAAGAATATCTATCGAATTACCCAGTTGGGTAAAGGAAGAAGCAGAGCAAATATGCGTTGTTTAAGTGCTTAAATTTTATTTTTTATTGATCAAATAAAGAAGAAAAGCAACGGTTATGTCGCCAAACTGCCCCGTTGCTTTTCATAAAATCCCTTAAAAAAAAGGATGTAACAAATTGGATAATGGTCTTAATCATGCTTATGATCAATCAAGTGAATTGATTATTGCTGGTACTAAAATCAGAAAAGATGACAAAGATTATTATAGCTTTTACAATTTTCATCGTGCATCTGAAAGGAGTGATTCTAAAAAGCCAAGTAAATGGTTAAGAAGCGAGCAAACAAAGAATTTGATTGATGAGTTGAGGTCGATGGGAATCCGGAATCGCCATATAAATGTAATTAAAACTGGAACGAATGATGACCGTGGTATTTGTGCAGTCGAAGAACTTATTGATATCTATGTAATATGGATCAGCCCATCTTATAACTTACAAATCATTCGTACTCACGATGATTTAATTCAAGATAAATATTTAACCACGATTGATTTTAACCCCTTATCAACTTTACTAATTATATCAATAACTTATACTGAAAATTGTATCTTACTCGAAAATGAGAGTAAGGAATTAAAACTAAAAGTATACGGTTACGATCGGATTTCATTATCCGATGGGTTAATGTGTATTACGGATGTATTTATTGATTTACAGATTAATCCTGAAAATTTGTTTGATTATTCAAAAGAAAAAAAATGTATCTGTCGAAGTACAGAAAATAAAAACTGGATTGAGTATCAGGATAAAATCCAAAATTATAGAGAAAAACACGTTTATCAAGCGCCCATGAGTGATTTTTCGTCAGAAGCAGCTTTATTGGTCTTATTGAAAGCTGTGCAAATAATATCAAAGCTTGATCTTCAAGATGGGATATCGCTTTGGAATAATAATCGATTAATTTTTATAGCAAGAGATTCTAAAGCAAACACATTTTCTCAAAATAATTGTTAGGAATAAGTATATGAGATGCGCAAGTCAAATCGCAGCTACTCAATCAACAGAAAATACAGCAATAGTGCCTGCAGGTTGTCTAGACGATATACAAATTAAGTTACAGTGCAAAGTACCTCTTGAATCTATATATTATAATTTATCTTTACAAAATTATTTACAGCATAATGAAATAATTACTTCTGTTGTCTTAGAACCATCCGATGGGACTGGTGATGTTGTTAATAATATTAATACTGCTAATCAGTTTTTAAAATGTCGAATTTCAGGTGGCAACTTGAACACTTATGAAAGAATTTGATTTATTATTACAACCAATAATAATTCTGTTCGTGAATTTGGCGTTTTATTACCAATTATGGCTGCGGGTATTGTTAAAGATGTTAATACAGCGGCGCATTATGTCGTCGGGAATAAAAGCAACCAAGGTCCACAAGGAGATACTGGCACGCAAGATATTCAAGGTGAAGCTGGAACACAGTTTCTGACTTCTAATCGTGATTCTGTTAGGGTTGTTGCAGGCCAAAAGGAAAAGCCAGCTTCTATTAAAGTTGGTTCTGTTCTTATTGGTGAAGTTGGAACAGGTGTTGTGATTGAAAATGTCGGGAATTTAAGCGATGTTGTTTCAAATTTTATAACCCTACGTGGGGATAGGGGAGAAACTGGTAAAGATGATATCAGTGACGTTAATGAGGGACATGCTGATCTGAATGTAAAGAGGATTACGTCAGACGAAGGTAGTATAAAATCTGATGGTTTCGGTAATTTATCTTTATCTGGTGTCAAATTAAAAGATATTAGCGGCTTAACTTCTTTTGAAAATTTGCCAAAATAAACGATCTATTTCGATTCAAAGAAAAACAATTTGTAGTAAAAGAGGATGGAAAAATGATTCCGTTGAATGTAACCAATTTAAACTTAGAACAGCAGTATAAATTAAATAATGGGGTGCAGCCTTTAAATTTTGCACCTGATAATTTAAACATATCTACTGGTGGGAACTCGGATGGTAATGGAGTAAGAGTCGGAT